>CABHPH010142829.1:0-44966 GCA_902168325.1 Peromyscus nudipes
CTGGGCTGAGCTCCTAGACTTCAGCTGAAGAGAGGGAGAAGGGATCACAGGAGCAAGTGAGGTCAAGATCATGATGGGGAAAACCAGCTGACCCAAGCTGGTGGGAGCTCATGTACTCTGGCTTGTCAGCTGGGGAACATGCATGGGACCAAACTAGGCCCTCTGAATGTGGGTGACAGTTATGTAGCTAGATCTGTTTGGGGAGCCCTGGCAGTGGGACCAGGACTTATCAAGGATGCATGAAATGGCTTACTAGAACATTTTCCCCAGGGTGGGACACCTTGCTCAGACTTGACACAGAGGGGAGGGGCTTGGTCCTGCCTCACCTTAGTATGCCAGACTTTGTTGACTCCCCAAGGGAGGCCTTACTGTCTCTGAGGAGTAGATGGGGGGTGTGATGGGGGTTGTGAGGGGGTATGAGAAGGGGAGGCGGGGAACTGAGATTAGTATGTAAAGTGGAAAAAACTTTAAAAAAAAGAATGAGTTAACAATTTAGTTTAACAAGCCCTCACTAAATGCAGCTGATATAACAAACCACAGAGAATACATAACACATATCTAAGACAGTGGTTTGCAAGCAAGCAAGCAAGCAAGCAAGCAAGCAAGCAAGCAAGCAAGGCCTGTGTCTCAGTGTAGAGGTGGCTTCCCTGGCCAGCTTATCAAGGGGGATAGGCTGCTCTGTCCCTCTTCAGGGCTATGCTAGGTGGCAAGCCTGACTTCCCCAGCTGCCTAGGATCCAGGGTTTGATGGAAGAAATCAAGAGGCAGGGTTTTCTTTGTGTGAGGAAACTGGGGTGAGACTCCAAATGGACAGTCACGGTCAATGAATCTTAGTGGGAGAGCAGCCCAGCGTGATGGTGGGCAGGATGTAGGCGCCTAAAGAACTCCTTAAACTCTCTTTCAAGAATGCTGGAGAGTTTTTCAGGGTTCAGCTCAACTATCATTTTGTCAGTGGTTTCCTAGGAGACAAATTGAAAGTAGAGGAGAGCATGAGGCCAGGCAGGGCTGAGGCCAGAGGAGTGGTAGACACGCCAGCAGGGCAATAGAAGGTCATCCGGGGCCTTAGCAGGAGCAGTTCCAGTCACTGAAATGGCTTCTGGCTCGTTCCTTCATCCTCACACCCCCATAACTCACACATCCTTACAACTCGAGCCTCATTTATAGCCCACGTGACAAAGCAGACCCAGTCCATGATTATGATAAATCTCGAGCTCTAGATCTGCTTATGGTTGTTAATTTTCTCCAATTACACAGGTACATGGACTCCATTTATTGGACACATCAGGGTAGTAACTCATGATAATTACCCCTTTCCTATTGGTTTCCTAATAGTATTCTTACAATAGTTCTTTCAATGGTGCAGTAAAAAGAACACTTCCAGCAGAGAGTCACTCACTCACTCACTCACTCACTCACTCACTCATTCATTCATTCATTCATTCATTCATTCAACCAAGACCCACTGAGGACTGAGCAACACTGAAATGGGCTTCGGAACAGAGTGAGTAATCTGAAGCACAAATCCTCACACAGCCTCAGCCTCTGGAGGGTGAAAAGTTGTTCTGTGTTTAAATATTTCATACCTAGAAACCAGTGTATGAAGTGTCCGTTTTGGTTATCACACTACTCATGCTAATTTATTCACTAATAATATCTACTAGGAGGGCACAGACGATCACACAAAGATGCACATGAGCTGATGAAGTGAATATGTATGCCTCTATTTAGACAGAATTAAAAACACAATGCTGAATAAAGACAAACCACGGAACTGATGCCAGAGTATTTGCGTCCAATTCACATTTGCATCCCCTGTGTCTAGGATGGCACATCCAACTCAGGGGTCTCGGAGTAACTGTTACTACAGTGAGATCACATCATGAGCACTGCTAACTTTTACTTGTGGGTCTACACAAGCAGACACAGGGTGAGAGAATATGCACTGGACTCAGGCTGCTTTGTTTCTGGGAAGGTGAAGGAAGAATAGAAGAGAGAGTGGCCATGAGAACAAAGGGCTCTCCAGTTTTCATGTGCTTCTTTTAAAACGCAGTCTCATATGAGAGTATAGATGGGCTTGACACATCATTCTACACTTGAAAAAGGACTGGGGAGGATGGTCTCTGCTCCCTTGGGGTCGGGGAGATGGTTCAGTAGATAAAGGCATTTGCTGTGCAAGCAGGAGAACCAATGTTTAGATCCCCGGTACTCACCTAAAGTCTGGACAGATGCGGTAGCTGCTTATAATCCCAGCACATGGGAGACAGAGACAGCATCCTTGGTACAGGATGGATGGCTAGATTAGCTGCAGCAAAATCGAAGTTCAGGAAGAGACTGTGTCTTAACAAATAAAGTGGAACACGATTGCGGAAGAGGATCAGCCTATGGCCTCCACATGCATATGCACACATGTGAACATGTGTACACCCCCCCCACACACACACTTACCCATGCAAAAGGAAAAAAAAAAGGAATTCTTGCTCTCAAAAGACTCACACTCTCCTAGGAGAGAGACCTGTCTAAAGCACTGTAATGTGGGTGTCAGGCACTCTCCTGGACCCCCTCCAGCTCTGCTTGTTAGGAAAGGCCTCACGGGCACAGGCAGAAGTAGTGGAAGCAGTTCTTCGGTGCCGTGTGCTGCTTGTCTGTCTTCTGTCTTCACAGTGGTGAGGAGTCCACCTCTGAGAAGAGCAAGGCTTCTCTGCTTGTCTTTTCACCCCAGCATACTCTTCACCAGTTTTAAGAACTTCTTTGAGAGATTCTGACCCCCCTTTTTCTCCTGGAGTTGATAGCATTCTTTAACCTCAATTCTTCCATCCTTTCTCCAGATTTCAATCCCTTATTCCTATTTATCCCACTGTGCACATCCATAGCTGCCTTCACCTAATTACAGCCTTCCTGTGATCCTCCATTGCACTGAGATCTTTTCTTTATAGCCACAGTCATCCCTTCCACATAGTCTAATACTGAAGTTCCCACTTCCTGACAACCCAAAATATCCCTCAAGTCCACAGTGTTCCTTCCCCCAGTTTCCTTTCCTCACCACCAACATCATTGTAAGCACCGGACTCAAACTGCATCCTTGACGACCCATGAGCATGTTCTCATTACCAGTACATCTATTTTGCCCCATTATCCCTACACTTCCCTAGGTGAGAGGCTTAACCTCCCACCTATGCCCTTCTCCCTGTGTGACTTTATGGCATCAAACCATGTCATTCTGCCTCTAGTCCCATGGTTGCTCCTCCTCTGAGCATTAGGCCCTTTTCTTCTGTCCTACAGACATTGATCTACTAGGTATCCCACAGAATCCTATTCTCAGCCTTCCGTTCTCTTGGATGAACTCTTCTTCCCAATCTACTTTTACGATGTGTGTGTGTGTGTGTGTGTGTGTGTGTGTTAGATATGCTGTCATTAATTACAGTTGCCTGCATGAGCATGGGTGGGAACTTACTGGAGCATGGGCAGCACACAGTGGTTACACCATTCCTCTAGCACCATTAACTGTCAACAGTCTCTCAGGAAGGGATGGGGCCTCAAAGACCCCTTCCATGAACAACAATGTTGACAGTGCCAGTTTCGTGCCCGTCAAATAGCTGTAGCTGCAGTAAGTTCATGAGTGACAGTCTTGCCATGTCCACATGCCCTGGTGGCAGCTTCCTTCCCAACCTCAGGCTCTTGCCACCTTTCTGCCCCCTGAGCCTTAGCAGATAAGTGGGGGAAGAGATGCCCTGTTTACTGCCAAGCTCGACACAGTCCCTCATTCTCTGCACTTGGAGCAGTTGCTAGTCTGTAATTGTGACTTTTTATAGAGATTTCCACTTTGATGCTCTTCTATCGCCTCCAAACTGACATGTCTAAAGCTGACCCCTTTATCTCTCTCATTGCCCGCAAACAGCACAACAGGAAGAAACCTCCCCCATCACAAAGAGGAAAGCCATGCAAGTTGATGCTATTGACTTAGTTTCTCCAATTTCCATTTCTTCTAGTCATCACAGCTCCTGACCTCTCTCACCTTTTCCTTGAGTGTGTAACCAATGACTTCTCTCCCCACTGAAACTGTTCCTTCCTTTTTATTTTGTTATTTTTATACATTTTCAATTAAAATAGGATTATATCACTTTCACCCTTCCTTTTCCTCCCTCCAGCCCCTCCCACATTTCTGCAGCTCTCTGCCTTACTCAGCCTAGTCTCTTTCTTTAGTATGTCCCCTTTCTAGGTGAAATACCTGCTTTATTGGTGACCCTTTCCCTGAGCACCCAGCCCATGGTGACCATACCTGTCTCTGAAGCAGTTGTTAGTTCCTCCCCAGCAGGGTAGCACTTAACACTGTGCTCAGCACCTTAGTTAGTGTGTGTTTGAAAGTTTAGACTGCCTAAGAATCATGCTTGCCAAAGGACAGATCATTTGATTGCACCCCCAATTTTAACTCAATGAATCTAGGATTCAGACTGAGAACCGGCATTTGACCAACTTGTTCCTGAGCAAGCATGGTACTCCTGGACCAGGGATCAGACTGTTAGAACCAGTTGTGCCTGTTTTCAGATGTAATGTTTGGGTCCCAGGGGTCCTCCATTGTTCTTTTTCCTACTGACCTTTCCTTTCTACACATCGAAGAAGTTAATAGAACATTAATTTAAAAGGAAAGAAATAGTATTTCCAATTGAATTTAATCACTTGATGAAGCCATGTCAAACTTCCACATCTTACAACCCAAGCCAAGGAATCTTTCCTAGTGGATTAATTTAAAATAGGATGCCAAGTACAGTTGCCCATTATGTCAAACAAAATTGGCTTCTAGTTGCTTGTGCATTTTGATGAAATCTTTCACTGACCATGTAACCTTGGATGACTTTAAAGACCTTTTCCTGGTAGCTGAATTCCAAAACATGGGAGGAACTTTCAACATCCTTGCTTTTGTTGGAAGAATCATAAGCATAATTCTAGGATTATAAGAATGATCAGAATTGGACATGATACCAATAGAGTAGATAAAGCCAAGGAAGGTAAGTGATGCTGCCGAAGGAACTGGGGGCAGACTTTGAGTGACACCATCCTTGAATAGTCATGAAAGATGAGATGGTTGGCTAGCCGACTCACCTTTGGATCTCACATCACCAAAATTCAAACACATGATCTAATATTTAGTCTCTTGGTGTGACTGTTCTTAATTATTGAGCATAAGGACAAAATGGATAATCTTCCCCTTTAAGTTTGATTTTAAAACAAGCTAAATGGTTGCCTTCATAAAGAATGGTAGAACACATCCATGGTTGTTTTCATGGTGAAGGTTAAAATGTGGCCATTATAAACTTGTTTTTCTACTCACTTTTTCTTAGGTTGATGCCAAATTCATAAGATGTGCATGATAAAGAAGATAGCAAGTTCTTCTGATCCTTTGTCTTTACAGTGACAGTGACAAGTGTAAATAAAGAAATTTGTTCTTGTTCAGTATGACTGTACACCTGACAGGATCTAGAATCATCTAGAAGACAAACCCTAGGCATGCCTGTGAGAGTGTTTCCAGGGAGGTGTTACTGAGGTGGGAAGACTCACTCTGAATGCTGGTAGCACCATTCTACAGACTGGGGGTCCCAGACTGAATAAAAAAGGGACATGCTGGTTGTGGTGGTTTGATTATAATTGGCCCCCATAAGCTCATAGAGGATAGCACTATTAGAAGGTATGGCCTTGTTGGAGTAGGTTTGGTCTTATAGGAGGAAGTATGTCACTATTGGGGTGGGCTTTGAGGTCTCATATATGCTCAAGTCATGCCCAGTGTCTCAGTTCATTTCCTGTTGCTTTTGGATCAAGATGTAGGACTCTCAGCTCCAGCACCATGTCTGTCTGCATGCGGCCACATTGCCAGCTGCCTTGCTTCCTGCCATGATAATAATGGACCAAAGCTCTGAACTGTAAGTGAGCCCACCACAATTAAATGTTTTCTTTATGAGAGTTACCGTGATCATGGTGTCTCTTCACAGCAATAGAAACCCTAACTAAGGTACCAGCTGAGCACTATCCTTCTTCTGAGTTCATGTCTCCCATGTGATGGGACTAGTGGCCTCACGCGGCCAGCACAGTCAGAGGTATCCTTACCACCACACCTACACCACTGTGGTGGACTTGACCCTCAAATTCTTGAGGCAAAATAAACTCTCCCATCCTTAAATGGCCTTTATCGGGTACTTTGTCATAGCACTGAGAAATGCTATGACAAATGCACCAGTGTGCTAAATAGTTGACAGGAACAGAGGGGCGGGTGAATTCAATATTACTAAACTGAATGGGTTTGGTCAAGAGTTTGGGAGGTGCCTTTTGTGTTCAATATATACTGAGTGAGAAATGGCTGCATTGCCTGTGCCACCCCAGGTCATACATCATAATTATATTTAACAGACAATGAATAACAAAAACACACAGAAATGATGGTGAGGGTTGAAGACAAGGAAAACCAGGAGACAAAATTTATCTAAACATTTAGAAATCATTTTGTAAGTTTCCCTACCAAAATATTGAGTTACAGTGGAAGTCGAAGAAGGATTTGTCATGGGTAAGATCTGGCTTAGAGACAAAAGTGAGGTCAAATGGGGCATTCTCTGCATGGGGACATGTTAACAGTAGGGAATTCTGGGGACTGACCTTGGATGATGGAACTCATTAACTGCCACAAAGGATAGGAAAGTGGGCTACACAGTGAGATCTAAAATGATACGCTTTCCTGCAGTAAGATTATTTTCCTTGCCATTTTGTCTCACTTCTTCATTATACAGACGGAAAGTACGATATGGAGACATGATCCAAACCACAGGCTGGGGGCTTTCCTCTCATCTCCCTCACTCTGCCTTTGTTATCAGCTGTGATGATGAGATGGTACTAAGGGAATGGGTGAGCAAGGCAAGGAGGTACCCTAAAGCTTTGAGAAAGCAAATATGCTCATGAGACTCTTGGGACTAGAAAGTGAATCCACTGAGGAAAACACAGCCTAAATTGTAGTTTCAAGTCCAGGGGTTCTAATACCAATCTCAGCAAATACATCTATGGTTGGTGACTCCCCACGGCCACCAGAGCCCTGTGCTATAGCCTGTGGAAAGTCTTTGTTTACCGTGTACAGAAAGAAGAGGCTGACGTAGATGACAAACATCCCCATCTCTAAAGCCAAAGGGTCTACACGTAGAAAGCTGGGGTCAGAACATCTGGAAAGAGTCACAGAATGAAAAGAGGGGACTCAACTGAGGAGTAAATAAAAGCAGTTTTAGGACAGATATGGAGGGAAATGTTCTGATAAGAATGATGGAGGGTTGGGAGATGGCTCAGCAGTTAAGGACACTTACTGATAAGCCTGATGCCCTGAGTTCAATCCTAAGGACCCACATGGTACAAGGAGAGAACCCAGGTTGTCTTCTAAGCTCTGTGCAAGCCAAAACATACAGAGTAAATAAATAAAATAAATCAAATTTTGAAGGCTGATGGAATTAAACTTGACAGCTGACCTAGAATCTCATAAATTACTGATAAGAATAGATTGGTTCAATTCCTTCAGAAACTTGCAAGATAGTAGCTACTAAAGTTAAACATCTGCCCAAGGAGAGTGAGTACATATAGTTAAAGAGAAGCTTGTACCAGGATGATGTACGGCTCCCTCCCATAGAGATAACCCAAGGGCCACATGAAGAGATTGCATGTAAAATGTCAAGGCATTTATACACGGAGTACAAAAGAATATACTAGTTATTCATACAGAAACATGCATGAGTCTCATAGACCTTGTATTGAACAAAAGAACATATTATGTATCAGCCCATTTATGGAACGTTCAAGAACAAGTAAATCATTTGTATGGTACCAGAAGTCAGAGCAGTGTTAACTCTCAGAGCAGTAGGTATTTGCTGGGAAAGCATGGAGTAACCTATGGTAGAGTCTATCTTGCACAGGTTCTGAATGAATGTTCTGTGTCTTCATCTTAATAGTATATTATAGGGTTCATAATATACCAACATTATAAAAATAAGCACATAATATTTATTTTAACTTAATAAAAATAATGGATAGAAGAAATAATATAGTTTAGAGGGGATTAATTTTGGTAAAAATGACTTGAAGAACCCCTGTATTTTCTTTTTCCTTCCTCCAGTTAAGACAATATATTTAAAACATTGTATTTTGGACAGGGTACCCAAAGATCACATTATTTAGTCCTTATCTATGAGAAGTCCACAGTCAAGGAAGAGGACACCCTGTATAATACCTCTAAGAAGTATGGTAGCCATAACTGTGATATTTATAAATGTGGAACATGACAAAATGGTCATCAATGTGAGATGTCAGCAATAGTTTCATGTACTAAGTGGATTTGGTTCATGGCTTCAAGAATGACAAGAAGATTAGCAAGTAATCTCTGAGAAAGAAGGGTATGCAGAGGCAGGAGGATCATGAGTGTGAGGCCAGCCTGGGCAACACAGTGAGGTTTTGTCTTAGAATATAAAAAGCACTGCAAGATCAATGATTTATATTTCTAAAATAACATCAATGATGTTGGCATAAAATTTGACTTGTCGCTACTGACAGGAATGGAGCTCAGTGTTGGTGATGCTAAAGTTGGGCAGGCAAAACTCTTCCAAAAATATCAAAGTGGGTGTTGTGTTTTTCTGAAGCTTGAGTTTCCAGTAAGTCAAATGTGCAACTGACCAAGGAAACTGAAAGGGCATTGCAAATCAGTTCCTCATTAAAGCAGTTGAAATATTTTTTTAAAATCCATGTAGATCAATAAAGTGTTTATAAAACAAGCATATTAATAAGTGATCAGAAAACAGGTATACCAACAAAGTGATTAGAAAACAAATGTATCAATAAAGTGGTTGGAAAATTAAAACAAATTACCAGAACTTTTAACGTAATTTATTATCAGGAAAGGGGCTCTCGAATGAGCTTCTGCATTACCATCTGTGGTGTTTTGAATAAAAATGGTCCCCAATAGGCCCATAGAGAGCGGTACTATTAGGAGGTGTGGTCTTGTTAGAATAGGTGTGGCCCTTGTTGGAGGAAGTATGTCACTGAGGGGTGGGCTTTGAAGTTTCAGAAGCTCAAGCCAGGCCTAGTAGCTCACTGTTTATTCCTGTTGCTTGCTGATCCAGATGTAGAACTCCCAGCTACTTCTCCAGCACCATGTCTGCCTGAATCCCACCATGATGACAATGGACTAAACCTCTGACTTGTAAGCCAGCCCCAGTGAAATGTTTTCCTTTATAAGAGCTGCCATGATCCTGGTGTCTCTTCCAGTAATAAAAACCCTAAGACACCATTTGTATGTGTATTGATACATTGCATGTTCATGCAGCTTTAACTTTGACAAAGCAACATCTTGGAAACATGTCAAAGCGGTGACATATTAAACCCCAACTGTTTCTAATCATACCTAAAATCAGATCTAATAGGTAAAATTCAAGATTCCAAAGGTAGCAAAATGGTTTCTGTTGAGCCGGTAGAGTCAGGAACGCATCTGTTATATTCCACCCTGTATCTGTGGTTACAGAGAAATGTGGGGTTCCATAAAAGACTAGTGTGGGGACAGAAAGGCTGGAGATTCATTGCATAGCTAGAAGAATGCTGAAGATGCAAACACTGAGTGAGGACCTGCAAGCCTTGAGTATTTCTTGAGAAGCGCAGAGCCCTGAGCTGAGAGATGCAGAGCATACACAAGCAGAAATAAACAGACTTAATTTACGAAAACAATCTAACAAAATTGCAATACCTTTAGTTTTACCAGAAAGAAACATAAATTGGCTGTCCATATGAAATTAATCAAATCAACCATGACAGAAGTTGAGGCTTCTGCGTCAGGCAGTGAGTGGCTAGAGGCTACCTCTGAGTGAGCTCGAGAGGGAGAAAGTCAGACAAGGATTTAGTCAAGGAGTGAAACTGAAGAAGAGCTTCAGAAATCCATGAAGGAAGTGGAAGGATGCTCTGAAGTAGCAGGGGATGAAGAGGACATGGGAGGCAGAAGGTCAAGCTGAACAGCTTCAGCTTTACAGGTTCCTGGCACAGAGGGGCGAAGCCAAAGCGACTTCTAACACGTGGGCCACACAGAAGCCGGTGGTTCTGCCCTCAGGACAAGCCCACAGTCCCCACGGGCCTCAAATCCAGCGGCAGGTTTTGATGATAACAGTGGTTCCTCTAGCAGTTGGGTGAGTGCTGGCTAGAAATCCCTTTTTCAGATTTAGGAGGTAGCTCAACTGGTGAGACCACTTACTGCCAAGCCTGACAACCTGAGTTCAGTCTCTGGAAGCCACATGGTAGGAGAGAATCGGCTCCCGAAAGTCGTTCTCTAACCTTATGTGGAGCTGCATTCATACACACGTACCATACACCTATGTATAATACCAATACATTTTAGAAATTAAAATGAATCTCCTTTTTTCTTAAACTCTATGGCCTGGAGGGTGGTGGCCAGGCACCAGCTAAGACTCTATTGTTGAAAACTGAACTACCCTGGGGACCTGAGCATCTATGGGTCAGTGAGACAGTTTGGCTGGCCTCAGTTCCTGAATGGGGGCGGGGGGGAAGACCCAAGAGGCAGTTGCAGGGAGAAAGAGGGATGGATGCTGACACACTAAAGGATGCAGGTGGCAGAAGACTGGCTTAGGCTGGAGTGGTGGCTAGAAATGGATTACATCAACTTGTAATTTCCCTGGAGGGCTAGTGTGCACGTGTGTGTGTGTGTGTGTGTGTGTGTGTGTGTATGTACACGTTTGGTAAGCACTTAACAGTCTGAACTCTCTCTTCAGTGCTTGCCCTGGAGTTTGACAGCCTTGAGCCTGAGTCTGGTAGATGGATTGAATTCTGGAGCCACCTAATGTCCCTCACTGCTATAAAGCCAATAATTCTGAATTACCAGGGTGTGCCTGATACCTATAGTTGAATCCCTTTAGCATGAAGTCAGATCTACTACCTGCACACATCTCAGTGCTATGGCTACTGTTCACACTCTCTAATGTACTTGGGAGACACCTCCAGCTAAGGACAGCCACCCCAGAGGTGTGATCTGGGGTCTCAACAAAGTGAGAGAATCTGCTCGACCCCAGACTGCAAAGCTAAATGTGGCCAGCAGAGGCTCCAGGAACACAATGAAGAACTGTCATGGTGAAGACAGCATTCGTGGATATCAGGCACTCGCCTAACACAGAATCAGCAACAGCAGAAACCATAGGAAAGACGAGTCCACAATCTAACTGACCCTGCCCACCCCCATTCATGTAACTGGCAACGCTAGTTTTCAAGGACCCAGAAAGATGCTTCTCTGTCTACTTTGATTTTTCTAATATATCGTTCTAGCTTCTTTTCTATTGCTGTGATAAAATACCCCATCAAAAGCAACTTAGGGGGAAACAGTTTATTTCATCTAATAAGTCCAGGTCCCAGTCCATCACTGTGGGGAAGTCAAGGTAGGCACTTTAAACAACTAGCCACATCATATCCATAGTCAAGGGCAGAGAGCAACGAGTACATATGCGCCTGCATGTTTCTTTGCTTGTAGTCAGCCATGTTTCTCCACTTATACCGTTCAGAACCCTTTGCCTAGGGAATGGTGCCACCCACAGTGAGATGGGTCTTTTCTGTATCAATTAACTTATTTTCAATAGTCCCAAACAGACATGTCTTAGGCCAACCCAACATAGACAACCTCATTGAGACTCTCTTCCTAGGAGATTCTGGGTTATGTCCAGGTGACAATAAAAACTAATTATTCTAGATATTTACCAGACTTTTTACTTTATTGCATTTAAAAAATTTTCAAATGTTGTTATACTTCTTTACACATTTACTAATTTATACATTTACTAAGATATTTTAATCTTAGTTTCTTTTTATCTTTTTTTACCCTCTTTGTTTCTTCCTTCCTGCTCCTACAAGTTGTAGTATTTTGATTAAACATATTTTGTTATGTTTTTAATTTTTAAAATTTTAGTGTTTTTTTTTATACTTATATTTACCTGATTTTGTTTTTGAACTGTTTTTTCCACTTTTTAAGTCTTGGTAATTTCCTGTTCTTTTCCCTTCCTCACCATCACACTCTTCTCTCTTTGTTTTCCCATATTTCTTTCTTTAACTCACTTCTCCTCTTTCTCTCCCCCTTCTACATTGTGCTGTCTAGTTTTAAGTCATCTTGATACAAGCTATAATCATCAGAGAGGAGGGAACATCAATTGAGAAAATGCCTTCATAAGATCAGGTGGGATACAAGCCCACAGGGCATCTTATTAATTAGTGATCAATAGGGGAAGGCCTAGCCTTTTGGGTGGAGCTACCCCTGGGCCACTGGTCCAGAGTTCTATAAGAAAGCAGGTTAGGCAAGTCATGAGAGAGTAAGCCAGTAAGCAGCATCCCTCTATGGCCTCTGCATCAGCTCCTGCCTCCAGGTTCCGGTCCTGTGAGTTTCTGTCCTCACTGCTTTTGATGATGAACTGATGTGAAACTATGACAGAAATAAATCCTTTCCTCCACAAGTTGCTTTTGGTCACGGTGATTCATCACAGCAAGAGCAACCAAACTAAGTCATATATCTCCTTACCTTTTCTCATTTATTTACTATTTCTACAGTTACCTTAAATAATTTTCATGGTCATACCACAGCCCACAGTAGTTTTCTGTTCCAGCTTTGGGGTCCCCGGTGATGTGATTGTAAATTGTAACTGATTTTAAGTGTGCTTCTATAGTTTGTACCGTTTAGTGTTGCCATTGACACAGTCCATTTTCTTCTCACAGAATGGTACTGGTAATTGCACCTTCATGAGTAAGCTGGCCATTAGTAAAGTCTTCCCTCAAATCCAGAAGAGATATCCAAACAAACAGATGTGCAAATCGCAACACAAAGACACAATCAACATAAAGGAGCCATGCAACAAGACTCCTCTAAAAGATCAGAACTCCTCAGCTATTGAACTCACAGACACTGAAACAAGTCTCATTATCAACGACCATTTCAAAGTTTTTCTGGTAAATGTGCTCAATGACTTGAAAAAGGGATGAATGAATAGGCAGATGAATTTAGTCCAGGACCCAGAGGGAAGAGTCAACAACATAGAAGAAAAAAATATTGAGAAAATCATCAATTTTGATGAAAACTCAGCAACAAAGAAAAAAATTCAGCAAGGAAATTTAAAAAATAGAACTATTGGAAATGTAAAATCCAATGGATTAAACGAAAAACTCAGTGGAAAGCATTGCTGACAGCTTCAGAAAAATAAAATACCTAGGAATAACTCCAATCAAGCAAGTAAGGGACCTCTACAGTGAGAACTTTACAATACTTAATACACTGAAGAAGAAACTGGAAGGTGGAAAGACCTCCCTTGCTCGTGGATAGACAGGATAAACACTGTGAGAATGGCTGTATTGCAAAAGCAATCTACACATCCAGTGTCATCCACATCACAGTCCCATTGACATTACTCACAGTACAAGAAAACAAATCCCAAAATTCACATGAGAACACAAAAGATCTCAATTAGCCAAAGCAAATCTTAGCAGAGAGGACAATGCTAGAGGCATCCAATCTCAAATCACACTCCCAAGCCAAAGCAACAAACACAGCATGGTAGCAGCCCAAAGACAGACAGGAAGACCAATGGGTAGAATAGAGGACCCAGAAACAAACCCACACAGCTACAGCCATATCATTTTCAACAAAGCTATCAGAAACATACACTGTAAGAAAGCCTCTTCAACAAATCATGCTGAGAAAAGTGGTACTACAAAGGCACCTGCATGCCCATGTTTATTGTTGTACCATTCACAACAGCTACAGAAGGGAACTAGCCTAGACATCTATTAACAGGTGAGTGGATAAAGAAAATGTGGTAGATATAGGCAATGGAATTTTACACAGCCCTAAAGGAAAATGAAATCATGACATTTGCAGGAAGATGGAAGCAACTGGAAACCATTATGTGAAATGGAAATAAGCTAGACTAAGAAAAATAAACATTGCATGTTTTCACTCATGTGAGGAAACTAGGCTTAAAGTGTGTGTGTGTGTGTGTGTGTGTGTGTGTGTGTGTGTGTGTATGTGGGGGGTCATGAAACCAGAAAGGGGATCATGAGAAGTGAGGAAGAGATTAAGAGATGTGGGAAACAGAGGAAGTGATGGTATACATGTACTAGGAAAACGGAAGTTGGGGGTAACTGGGGAAAGGAAGGGGACCAGCTGCGAGGGGGTGGAGGAGGGGCATGAATGGCATCAAACTATAATGATGCAGATGTACGAACACGCTGCAATGAACCCTTTATGCTAACCTAAACAATGAAACAATATGAGAAAATACAGTAAAAACAAAGACGTAAGAAGCACAATTTGAAACAAGACAAAACAGGTTATCGATTCTAAGAGAAATACTAGTTGATTATTGTGGTGGTATTGTGTTCCCCAAAATATTGTGTACCTTAATAAATTTATCTGGGGTCAGAGAACAGGACAGCCACAATATGAAACAGAGGTTAGACAGTGGTAGCATACGCCTTTAATCCTAGCATTCCAGAGGCAGAAATTCATGTGTTCAAGGATACACCCAAGCATGGTGACCCACGCCTTTAATCCCAGAAAGCACGCCTTTAATCCCAGGGAGTGGTAGTAGAAAGCAGAAAGGTATATAAGGCGTGAGGACCAGAAACTAGAAGCATTTGGCCTGGAGAAGCGGCCTGGAGAAGCATGTGGCTTGTTAAGCTTTCAGGCTTCTAGCAGCAGTTCAGCTGAGACCCATTCTGGATGAGGGCTCGGGGCATCCAGTCTGAGGAAACAAGACCAGCTGAGGATCCAGCGAGGTGAGATAGCTGTGGTTTGTTCTGTCTCTCTGACCTTCCAGTGTTCACCCCAAACACCTGGCTGAGGTTTGATTTTATTAATAAGAACTCGTTAAGACTTTTAAGATTCATGCTACAGATTATTCAATAATTGTACAGGAATGGGTTTGCTGTCAGACCGCTACAGTGGACTACTCTGTCTCATGTGTTCAGTCCCCGATGCTAGTATCATTGTGTTCCCAACACGGGGAATTCAGAGTGGTCAAAATATGTAAAAATTAATTATAATTTATGCAGTACAAATTTTGTACATCACAACATTCATATTTTAAAATACAAATATAAAATTAATTTATAAAAATTAAATTAGTAAAATGTAACATTCCAAGAATTTCATGACTTTACTTGATAATAAAGATAATAAAGAAATTACATGTGCCCAAATCTCATACAGTATGAGGGCTACAAAAGCTTTGAATATAATACTAAAAGTTTAGCAAACTCTGAAAGGCTTTTGAATGTGTTAAAAAATACCGATAAGGCCTCTGTGAACTACACACTCATTCTATTATTGGTTATTGGTTCGATGGGGAGCTGTGGATATGCCCAGGGATGGTCTTAGGCGCATGCCATGCTTAGACAAGTGTATCAGTTAAGGAGTGAAAGTCATGCCAACCAAAAGACTGTACCAACTTAAAAAAAAGACTATACCAGTTAAAAGTCAGCACATGATTCTGAAATTAGTACAACAATTTCATGAATAATAAACAAGAAGCCATATCATATGACAAGCCATTTACCAAGGTACAGCTTAGAGAATAAAACTGACTTATATTTTTATGTGTGTCTTGATTGACATAGGGTGACTGTTAAAATATTTTGTATATTCATTCACTGCTGGATGAAGACAGGTAAGGAGAGAGGTGAGGTTATTGAAATCGTGCTGGTTAGAAATTGTGAGATGGGAAAAAAAAAGAAATTGTGAGATGGAACTGAAGGGTTAGAAGCAAAGAATAGGCAAGAATTGCTGGTCATTTTCATGTTGGGGTCACATGGGTGGTTTTGATGATATTGAGCAACGTAGTCATAGCAGCAAAGACAGAGCATAAGGATTTGGGGAGACTTGTTCAGTTGTGAGTATGTTGAGCTTGAAGTTTATGTATAAAGTGACATTAGAAATAACTATGCATATTTATACAGGCTAAGTGTACCATCCATTGTCATGCATTTATTGAGTTGCTACTCTATATAGTAATGATACTGTCACCAAGATCTCCTTCTCATTGAACATTACCAGTTATTCATTAAGCAAACAAATCTGAGTTCATCCATACTGGATAGGGAGCTGGCAGACCCCAGTGAATGAACCAGTCCCCGCCCTTGCAGAGCTTGGTCTCATGTAGCAGGAAAACAGTATGAGAGATAATGATCCAATTCATGGTATATGTCCTTTCCTTCCAGCAGGGCATCCACAGAGCACAACCTGAAGGAGGGTTGGGAAAGTATTGCTCATATAACTTCTAGGCAGGGCAAAACAAGGTTCGAAGCACTCATGTGTTTTCTGATGGCTTCAGATCAGCCAAAAGGCCAGTGTGGTTACAGTGGGCCAGGTGACAGGGTGAAACAGTCAGGAGAGACCAGAAACACCCAACCGGCATTTGGGAGGACCTATGTGGCTGCTTTATGGAGACTAGAGGTTGAGGTAGCAGGCCAGGAAGAACAGACAACGCTGTGATAGTCTTGGCTACTTTGTAGCTTGGGCAGAAAATGGCTGTGGCACAGTAGGGAGACAGTGCTGGGAGCAGAGATTTTAGATGATTTCAAAGGAGAAGCCAACAAGACACCAAAGAGTTGATCATGGGAGAAGAAGACTTGGAAATGCAGCAGGGTTGCTAGCTCTTGTCATGGTCTGGGTGACGAACCACTTCAGTCAAGGTCATGGTCTGCGGGGACACAACACAGAGTTGGGATTTGGATGTGTGAAGCCTTACACATTAAGCAAGGTAGCATTTCTCTTGTGTTGGATGCCCTAAGCCAGCTCAGCCATGGTTTTAATGTTGGTGGGGGAGGTATGACCATGGCCCTGCAGTAGTAACTGAGGTTTGCAGACCATCTTCCAGTCATTACCGTGACTTGTAGGCTGCAACTGACTTTCAAATTCAAAGCCAAAGACGGGTAAAAGGCTAAGACAGCAACATGTCAGTATATTTTTGGTTACCTGGGAGGAAGGACTGCTATGTGCCATCACTACTAGATGCTGTAGTCAGCAGAGAACAAACCTGAAGCGTTAGGAGCCTGGGTGTCTGGGGATCCCCTAGCATAAGAGGACAGGCATTCAGAGGGTTACACTGAAATTACACAGCCACAGTTCCAAACAGGTAACTGTTAGAGGTGCCAACTACTGAAGTTTACTGAAAGGAGGCAAGTCAGCGAGTGCCAGCAAGGTGTGGCGGAGCTGCTTTCTGAGTCCTTTAGGAGAGGATGTGGATGAGAAGCAGTTGGCTGGAGGCAGGAAGCCCAGTCTGTACGTACCTGGGGCCATTACAGAAGCTGTTCTCCTCGTGTAGAGGGAGATAAGATGGATGAGCAGAGAAACGCCACAAGAAGCTGGACTAGGAACACTGGGCAGGATACCATGGGAACTGGGAGCTAGTGATGGGTTCCATGGCCGGAGGGGAACCCTGATCAACTGCCACCATTTCTTCACTCGCATTTTCCTAAGATGCTGCCAAACTCCCTGGCAATGTTTTCTTTTTACTTGTATTTAATGCTTTTTCACTTGCAATAAAAATGATCACACATAACATCCTGGTGGGATAATTTGACATACTAATTCCCTTCAGCTCCAAACTCATTCAAATAATACATTTTTGTCCAAAAGGAGAAATTATAATGTGAGGTTATGAAAAGTCCATTTCCCTTTTTAACATTCTTCCTAGCAGCTCGGTTGTTTTCATTGGCTTTTATAAAAACAACCTTTGTGTGAACTGGCAATTTGTTTTGTAAATACCAATGAAGGCATATTTCAAAAATATAGTAGTAAAAACCAACCCAATTTCAGAAATACGCCTGCTGCCAGACATCAGTCTTCAGCTCATAATATGAGTATTTCCAGTAAGTCTTAAATACACATTAACATGAGAAATAGCTTACTGTTTAGGATCAAAAAAGTAAAAAAAGAAAAAAGAAAACCCTTCACTACCTCTTAGAAATTGCTCAAGGGTTCTAACCAATAAAACACATTTCCCTCTTTGATAGACTGCACTTATAATGGCTTTAAGCACTTCAATTCAATTGCACATTTACCCCTCAAAATTTACTTAGCCTGGGTTTATTATCATCCCAGTGTTATATATTCTATGATGTTATTTACTTAAGAGATCTGGGGTATTAATATTTCAGCAATGCCTATCTTGAGCTCAATGCCACTTTGCAAACCTTTATAAGAATTACAGGCTTTGTTCAAGACTCTAGGAGAGCTTTTTACTGTTTCCTGAATGTTCACAACTCAGCTATTGTCACTGAGCTACATTTAATAAGAGAAAAATATTATTTCTCCACCAAGGTGTAATAAGGAGAGGCAGTGAACTAAATGTTCTAAAGAACTTTCCCTGCATGCCTCCTAGCTGGCAGACGAAATGTCTCTGCAAAGTGAAATGGAAAGTTGAGGGGTTCTTTTGGGGACAGTAACACAATCCAGTGGCTTTGCTGCAATATATGTGCTTTATTTTGAGAGAAGATCTCTGTCTCTGTCTCTCTGTCTCTCTTTCTGTGTATGTGTGGTGTATTGTATATGTATTTGTATGCATTTGTGTATATATGCACGCACATTGGTTTGTGTGTATGCATGTGTGTGCATGCGTAGATCAGAAGACAACATTGGCTGTTTTCCTCAGTCATTTTTTACCTTAATTTTTTCAGAAAGGGTTTTTCACTGAACCCGAAGCTCACTTATTAGGCTAGGCTGAGGACCAGCAAGCTCCAGAAATCTGCCTGTCTCTACCCCCAGGACTGAGATCACAGACCTCAGTCACTGAATCTGCCTGTCTCCACTCCCAGGACTGAGATCACAGACCTCGGCCACTATGCCCACATTTTTAGGTGGGTGCTTAAGTCTGACTTTAGGTCCTCATGTTTGTGAGACAAGCACTCTGCTGATTGAGCTACACCTCCCTCCCAGGCTCTTTTTATGTAGCCTGGCTGGCTGAGTGTTCTTTATGTAGCTCCAGAGGGCTTCAGACTTGTGGCTGTGGCCCTGCCTTTAATATGAGAAAAACCTTATTCCTCAAGAGAGTGTAATGAGCAGTCATGAGCTGACTGTTCTAGAGAATGCTGCCTTGCATGCCCTCTACTTCCCATCACTGCTCTTTTATGCAAATGCTGTCTGTTGTCTGCTCTTGGAACACACCCCCTCTGTCTGCTAATTGTCCTGGTTTCCATAATACAGGTCTCACTGTACTCCAAGATTTAATGAGCAAATTGGTGGAATTTATCATTTATGTGTGTGTTGTGTACCTAAAATTATGCTAGTTATGGTAGAAGTGTATGTAAGGATGTCAGATGTGGTTTCTAACAGCTCATGGTCTATAAAACATGAAATGATACCAAATTGTATAAGGCATTCTGTAACTAAGCATGGAGTTAATGCAGAGCCTAGAGCTGAGGCAAGGGAAGGTAAATGTCAGCCAAGGTTTTTACAAAGGCTTACTGCCCTTTAAAAAACAAAAGTGGAAGGGAGCTGGGGAGATGGCTTGGTGGTTAAGAGTGAACATTGCTTTTCTAGAGGACCAGAGTTCAGTCAAAGTACCCACACTGGACAGCTCAAAACTTGTAACTCCAGGGAATCTGATCCCTTCTTTTAGACTCCATGGGTATCTGCATTCACATGCGTATACCCACACATAGACTCACATATACACATAATTTAAAAATAAATAATTTAAAAACAGTAAGAAGTATAAAGGCTCCAAATGATAGATAAGACTAGTTGTGGGATGTGGAGATTCACTGTGACCAAGGAGACCAATATGAGTGAAAGTCCGAGAGGTGGGGAGTGAATACATTTACTGAAGGCTAAGTGCTATATGCTATAGACAATGTTTATAAAATAAGCATTATTTTATATTCGTAACCATCTTTGAAGCATTATTGTGTTCACATAAAAAAATAACAAGGCTCAGAGGTAAGAGAAATTCATTCTAGGTCATCCATTCTACAGCATGAGAAATGGAATTCAGCACCTGTGTATCTAGTACTGGAGCTGGGCTTCCTCCAGCATCTTGTCACCTTCTTTATGGATCTGTGCCATGAAGACACTATTTTACCCACAGCAACTCCATTTCAAGGTTAGTTGTGACAGACTAGAGGGGGCTGAAGAAAGCAGATGAGTTAGATTTGGCTGAAAGTCATTATTGATGGCCACCAGTACTGTTGAGGTGGGAATTACTGTGGTGTGAGCGGTATTTAGGAAAGATGAGGTTAAAAAATGAAGTGGTTTAATTAATAGAACTAAGTGATTCTATGTCGAGTGGGTATTGGGGCTCTTTTAAAAATGGAAGGGTCTACAGGTGTGGGGTTGGGCTGTAATGAAGGCATGAGCATGGAGAAGAAGCAATGGAAGGAGAATGGTGGGAAAGATGGAGAGCACTCACAGCCTAAACAAGGGCAAATCACAAGACTAGTGCCTCTAGATGATGCTTGGTTACTGTAGTAATGACAGTGTCAGGGACAGAAAAGGGAGGGCTGAAGGACAGAGACCCCAGACTTTCAGGGCCCAGTTTGGGCTGTGCAACCAGAGAGGGTCACATATTTCCAGGTAGGCAAAGGACTACTTTCCTACACTCTTTTGGAAAGAAGAAACAGTTATCCTAATTTTAAAAAAAATATGTATCTCACAGATGGAAATCCCAACACATAAACTCAAGGGTTTCTATCACCAGTCCCAGGAAGAAGCCAAGAGCTGCGTCTCAATAGAAAATATTGCAAATGGGAAGTCAGAGGACAAGAGTCTCCAGGGAGGAAGGACGATGCTTCAGATAAAGCAAGTGTGCTTTTTAGATTTGTTTCTTTGCCTTAAGGAACACTTAGATCTCAAGTTTGAGTACTAATGAAATGGACCCCAATAGCCGTTCTTTAAACAACTATTCTACTCTAATGATGCCGACCTCATAGTAATGCTATAGAGGTTGACATAAGAGGCCAAAGGAAAAACTTTCCTTTTACAACTAACCTGAGGTCATAGGAGCTCACAAGTCTGAACTGACAACCAGGGAGCCTGCACCGGACTGACCTAGGCCCTGTACATATATGTGACCGTTGTTTGGTCTACTTGTAAGACTCCTAACAATGGGAACAAGGGCTCTCCCTAAGGCTTTGGCTGGGTTTTGGGAACCTGTTCCTCATACTGGGTTGACTTGCTCAGTCTTAATACAAAGGGGAGTTGCTTAGTCCAACTGCAACCTGGTATGCCATGCTTTGTTGGTACCCATGGGAGGCCTGCCCCTTTCTGAACAGAAACAGAGGTGAGTGGATTGGGAGAGGGGATGGAGGAGAGATGGGAGGAGGGACTAGGAGGAAAGGAGGGATGGAAAACTGTAATCAGAATGTAAAATAAATAAATAAATAAATTTAATCTAAAAATAATTCATATTCATATCCAATTTTTTTTTGCTTTTAAATTGCAAGGTCTACTTAAAATATTCCTCTTAGAGTTACTTCTTACAAATTACTTACAGCTTAGAGTCATTTCTAAGGAGGTATGCGGACTTCAGAACATCTCATACATCCTGTTATTTTGTGAGGGAGGGCATTGGTTCTAGAACTTAACATTATGCAAAGAATATTACTTATCTGAAAAATAAAAAGGGTGAGCACACATCAAGAATGAAAATATACAAACTATAAGCACGGCTTTTGTGTCTCAGGATGGATGTCAATAGGTTAGGTGTTTATAAATATTCTTAAATATTTATATTAAAGAAAAACTAGAAGTTTAATAAAAAGAAAAACTGTGATAATCATTAGCTAAATGGCAGTAAGGTGGCCTAGTCTTCTAATTTGGACAGTTTTGGTCTGAAATCATTCCACAGTGAAATTAATGACGAATGGGAGCAGGAACTTTGGGTAGGTAAGGGATGTATGGGTTCCCACAACCTTTTCCTGTGTTTAGTGTCCTGTCAATAGGCAGTTCTGTAGGTTATATGCCTGCCTTTAGCTACAGAGAGAAATGAGGCTATTTAAATTAGGGACAAAAGAAAAGATATTCTCCCCTCAGATAACATCAAAATGTAAAATAATTTAAATTACTGTAATTCACAAAATACTGAACCAAATTCCACCTGAGAGAGAACCCAAGCAGCTCAATTTTCCAGAGACTCCTGGTATTCTGATGAACACCTTCAGGAGAAAAGCATGTTATTTATTTATTTATTTATTTATTTATTTATTTATTTATTTATTTTGGTTTTTCGAGACAGGGTTTCTCTGTGTAGCTTTGGTGCCTTTCCTGGAACTTGCTCTGGAGCCCAGGCTGGCCTCGAACTCACAGAGATCCGCCTGCCTCTGCCTCCCGAGTGCTGGGATTAAAGGCCTGCGCCACCACCGCCCAAGCATGTTATATCTAAACAAAAACAAAAACCTCCCTTCCCAGTTTGCGAATAGCCTTTCCACTGAGACCAAAGACCTTTTTCTTTGTGTTGATACACAAGTTTTGACTCTAGTACAAAATCTCAATTGAAATATACGTCCCAGACATCCTGAAGCCGCGTGTAGCCTGCAAGCTCCGGTTTGGAAAGTTCTGGAAATATCCCATAAATTGTCACAAATAAAACTGCCATTCATTTCTTCCAGCATCACCTGCTGTAGGCTCAGCAAGGAGTAAATGAAAAAAAAAAATCAGAGTCGTGTTAAAAAATATCTTGAATCAAACTGAAATTATCAAGACAGCAGATGAGGAAGTCCCCGCGCCTCTTTTCCACAGGCAAACACCAAAACAACAACAATGGCAAGGGGAAAAAAGTGAAAACTCAAAACTAAAATAACCCTCAAGAAACTAGTCAGTGAAATCAAAGATCCATGGCAACAAATAAGGCGGTGGTGAGCGAGGCGTTTCACGGAGCATTTATTCCAGTTTGCTGCATTGGATGGAGTGGGCGTGGTACCGTCCGGATGGTCCCTCCCAGTTCCTTTCCTTGGGCCCCCAGAGCACAGCAGAAATTACCTCTATTTGGATCTCTCTATAGGTTGCACAAGGGGCTGATTATATCCACATATAATCCAGAACTTATCCAGGGGGAACAGAGCAGTGTGCACCCAGGCTGGCAGAGCTGAAGGAGGCTGTGATATGCTCTAACACATGAAAGCTTCGAGGGAATTAAGAGCCATAGATCCCTGGGGAAAGGGATTATGGGTAGAAGAAAGCAACAGTCCATTGATGGCTCTGAGAGAAAGATGTTGTGACACTTTTTGGGAAGCGAAAACATGTAAAAGCAGTCGGATATTTGGGGGGAAACTTCGAAAGCTTGCAAACCAGCCAGCATGGAGGCCCGAATTAGCCTGAGAAAACCTTGAGACTTAATCATAGATTGTCATCAACGGGTAGGATATGTCCTAATGTGCTGAACTCTTCCATGCCAATCAACAAACCCTAGAATGTTTGCAAATTTCCAAATGCCCAGTTTATGATTAAACATGAGACATACAAAGAAACAGGAAAAACACGGCCTATAAAAATAAGTAACAAATCTCCATTAACAAATATATGCATTAGATTTACTAGATGTTTCTAAACAACTGTCTTAATATGATGAGAGAACTAAAGAGGGTCAGGAAAGGAACATTTGAACCCAAGGAGAGTACAGACAAAGACATTGTACTTGTAAATAGAAAGCAACAAAGCCCCTGTGCTGAAAAACACAGCAACTGAACTAGACCGAACTAAAAACTCTGCTAGAGGGGTTTGCCCACAGCCCTGAGCAGGCAGTGTAAAGAATCGGCAAGCCTGGACACTAATTATCCAAAAACATGCAGTCTGAAGAGCAAAGAGCATAGACCAGGACGGAAGGTCCCGACCATGCTGCGGCCGCAACACCCAATGCAGCAAATGAGAATTAAATGGCCATGAAGCGCCTCGCTCACCACTGCTTTATTTGTTGCCTTGGATCTTTGGCTGATTTCAGTGTCTAGACTTTCTCAGGGGTTATTTTAATTTTGGACCACCCCCATTATTATTGTTTGATGTTTCTGTGTGGAAAAGAGGCATTGGGTTTCCTAGTCTGCTGTCTTGATAATTTTACTTTGATTTAAAAAAAAAAAAGACTGAAGGAAACTGAGCGTAGCCTAAGGAACTAGACAAACAGCACGAGGCAGAGTGCATATGGGAGCACCAGGAATATCAGATGGGCTGGATTATTTAAGCAAATAATGGCTGAAAATCCCCCAAACTCGAGGAAAGACAAAACTACCCATCCATGAAGCTCAGCAGACTCCAAGTGAGATAGACTAGAAGCCACTGCTGAGGTACATGGTCAGATGGTCAAAACCCCCACAGAGGATCCTGAAAGCTGTGGGAGAAAAGCTAACTCTTCACATCTAAGGGTCCTTAACAATTACGTGAAGTTTGGCCAGAATATTCAAAGTGATAGGAAAAAACAAAACAAAACCCCCCAAACCTGTCAACTAAGGATCCTATAACTACTCAAACTGTGTTTTAAAAGTGAATTAGAAATGAAGAAAATTCAGAAAGACAAAAGTTAAGGAGGTCCATGGCCATAAGTTATGCTCTTCAATAATTACTAAAAGGAACCCTTTAATTAAATTAATTAATTATTTTCTTACTATTTATTTATTTATTTATTTATTTATTTTTGAGACAGGATTTCACTGTGTAGCCCTGGGTGTCCTGGAACTAACTCTGTAGACCAGGCTGACCTTGAACTCGCAGAGATATGCCTTCTTTCTGCCTCCTAAGTGCTGGAATTAAAGGCATGTGCTACTACTGCCCCTTTAGTTTTAAGTGAAAAAAACTAGCTAGCAACTCAATGCTGTGCAAAAAATCTAAAGTTATCTGGCAAAAGTAAATCATGAGCACGTATATCTTTAAGTCACTACTACTGTGACTTTTGATTTGCGTCTTTAATTTTAATAATTATCCTTAGGGCTGAAGAGACGGTCAGTGGTTAAGAGTGCTTCTCTTCCAGAGGACCTGGGTTCAGTTCCTAGCACTCACATAGCAGCTCACAACCATCTGTTACTCCAATCCTAGGGGATCCAATACCTTGGCCTCTTCAGACACAGATATGGTACACAAATATATGTTCAGGTAAAACACTCATACACATAAAAAAAATAATACAAAATTCTCCTCAGACTCTTCCAAAATATTGAAGAGGCAGAATATTTCCAAAGACCAAATACTACAAGAAAAAATAACTCTATAGGACTATTCTTTATGAGCACTGACAAGAATGCCTGAGGATACTAGCAAACTCAACAGTACACGAAGAGGCTCCTATATACTGTGGTCAAGTGAGATCTATTCCTGAGATTGGAAGGTGGTTCAGCATATAAAAATTAATATATACATGCATGGTTTTGACTTATCAATTACACCTTAGTAAATCTAGGAGAGAGAAGAAAATGGCCTAAAGCTAAAATAGGGTATTCAATGCTATCTAGGATATTAACAAAGTAAAGGAGAAAAACCCATGTAGTAGGTAGCTGTTCCAGTTTTGACCGGGCAGTACTGCCCACATTGAGGCTTCTGGTAACTGTCACGCCTACCTATGGCCTACCCCAGAGGCAAGGCCGAGATAGGAGCCCTTAAGACTCCAAGATCCAGATGTGCTGGCTCTCTTGGTTCCTGGTAATCCTGGATGTTGGATGGTAGACTGAGCAGAGTTCTCTGGAGAATACCGCTGGACTTCACTTCACCTCTTCCGGACCCTATAACCTATCCCTTTACTTGTTCTAAGTAAAACCCCCAAATAAACCTCCCTTTTAACTACGTGGAGCTGCCTTAATATTTCCAACCATTAAGTCCATACAAACTTTTCACATGATCTAGAAAAAGCACTAGGCAAAGTTAAAAACTACTAATTTGGATTCTTCAATGAAGTAATGTGAAACTATCTTTTGGAGTACCAGAGAATTATCACATTGTCTCCTATGTTCCATCCTAATACACACATTAGTAAATGCACACTCAAGCATATATACCTGTACATGAATAACAAGCTCTTCATGAATTAAAACAATAGCATATTCTCAGACACACCACTTGTAGAACTCCTTACCAAACCCTATCATCAAAGAATTTACACATACATTGTCATCTTTAGGCAAATTCAGAGTCTTCACTTCATAGCTAAAGCTGCATATTACTTTGACTTGGAATTATATCTATTAGTATAGAAGATTTATCGAACCTATATTGTTTGAACAGGATCAAGAAGGCTGATTATTATTTCATGATTCCAAATCATAAGAAAAAACAATGCCTATAGGTTTTTGGTTCAACTAGGAAAATCATAGCTTCATGCTTCTAGTACTAGACTAACACAGCATCAATGCCTCCACCAACACCATGGCTCAGCAGCAAATAATTCAGGTAGACAGACTTACTCCAAGCTCAACTTGACCAATATCATCTCGAAAAACAAAATGGAGAAAAGTATTTTGGCTAGTTTTGACTTGCAAAAGCAAAAGGGAGGATTCAGTCACAGAGTGATCTGACAAACATCTCCGAGAAATTGAGAATGTGACTGGGGGTTATGGAGTTGACACCTTTCATTCCTAGCATTATTGAAACCATGCAGAAGAGTTATAGTAATGATGCATGAAGTCACAGCAGAAACTTCACAGGAGTCACAGACTCTTTTCATGGGGCTCACCAGGACTATTTTTATATCAGATAGAATTACTTTCCACAGAGAAAAAAACAACAGCATTGGAAAATAAGGGTAAATAGGCAACCTTCCCCGGCAGGACAGCACAAGGTCCATTTTACTTTTCTTAACTACAAACTCTCTAGTGAATCATACACCCGTATATAAAAAATGAAAAATGAAACAAAACCCATTCTCCACTTTTGCAAGAGGTTCCAAATGGCAGTCTGGAATTTCCAGAAATGCCTTTTCTGTTCCCAAATGCTGACTTGGATGCAGAAAACGTTAGAGCCTAGATGTGGCTGTCTACCTGTTGGTGTTCTCACTAAAGGTGGGCAGAGGTGGTTGGAACTGGACTTGTATGCAGCTGGACTCTCTGATTTGAGTCATAGATTGCTGTGTGCATTTGTGGCAATGTGCAATGAGCAGCTAGCTCCTCCGGTCTCCTCCATCTTCAAGATAGACGAAGATATATGTATATATGGATACATGTATTTCACGTGTATCAGTGTTTTGCCTGTACTTACGTATATGCACCATATACATGCTTGGTGCCCACAGAGGCTAGAACAGAGGTAGGGCCCACTAGAACTGGAGTTACAGACAGTTGTGAGCTACCATGTGGGTTCTGAGAATCGAACCCAGGTCACCTGCAAAAACAAGTGCTCTTAACCACCGAGCTTTCTGTCCAGCCACAGATGAAAACGTTTGATACAGTGGCACGGAGAGTGTCCTAATGTGTTTCAGCTGTCAACTTGACACAATCTAGAGTCATCCCAGAGAGTCTCAGTTGAGGGATTGCCCATAACAGAGGAGCCTGTGGCCATGCCTCTGTGAGATAGTCCTGATTGTTGATTAATGTAGGAGGGTCCAGCCCATTATATGAGGCATGATCCCCTAAGCAGGTGGCCAGTGTTGTATAAGAAAGCTAGCTGAGCATGAGCCAGAGTCAGAGAGCAGAAGTCCTGCAGGGTTTCTGCTTCTGCTTCCTGCCCTGACTTCCTTCAGAGATGGACTGCAACAGTAAGATGAAATAAACCCTTTCCTCTCATGTCACTTTTGGTCATGGTTATTTATCAAAGCAACAGAAAACAAAACCAGGCCAGCCGTTCCATAAGGACATTTTCTTCTGGGTCCCTTTCTAGTTTTACAGGTTGTTACCCTGGGTCCTGTTTACACTTAGTACTTACTAAGATACAGTTGTGTGCAGTGCTGCAGATGATTTGACAAGATAGTCGTCAAACAGGAAGGGAAGAGTTTGCAAGGATAACAGCCCCAGTACAAGTGGGGCACATAGTCTGGGAGCCTTCCTTGAAAAGGAGCCTGAGGAGTCACACTGCCACTCCCTGTCCTACACACACACACCCCTGCCATCCCCTATTGAAATTGCAGGGCAGAGATTCCCTTCCTGTCTTGTTTTTTCCTCTGGTGCAGCAAATTGAACCCAGGGCCTCACCCAGCCCTACCACTGAGCTATATCCCCAAGCCCCTGGTTCTCTTCTTTTGTCAAGCGTCCCCGCTGCTCAGAACACCCTGCGTGATTTGGGGAGTGTAAAGACCTGGGAGAGCAAAAGGTGTTCCAGGCTCCTGGTGCCTGGGCTGAGGGGACTTGAGAGGCAAGGCTCACCTGGTTCAAGTGTGCAGCTATTAGCGAGGGTTCCCATAATTTAGAGTTTGTGTTCGGGGTGCTTTTCTCCTTCTTGGGTGCCATGCGAAGGGTGGGAGGTGCATTGGCCTCCAAACTGGGCTGAAGCCCGGCCTGAGCGTTCCCGACGCCGTGGTAACCGAGACCACGCCCACTTCCTGAACGGATCCTGCTCCCTTCCCCCAAACCGGTTCCAGACCCTCTGATCAACCGCTTCGGTTTCCATAGTAGCGGAGTTTCCCAGGTGCGGCCGCTAAGTGCCAAACTCCAGGAACCCCGGGGTAAATCTGATGATTTTCCAACGTGAGCTGGCCTCCTAATTTCTTTGATCCATTTCCTTTCCCTGCTTCTCTTGGGAACTGAGTCCGGTCCGAATAAACAATGTGTAGAAACTCAAAATTACTCATCCAGGCTTCCTCCACCAAGATTTCTCTGGTCCTGCCAACCCAGTATGGAGAATGACAGCCCAGTCAGCTCAGGTGGTTTTCAACCTCTAATCTGATGGACACCCTCCTTGGGAGCTGAATCACTCCCCTTGGCTTCACCCCTTGTTGTCTACTTCTCTATCTTCTCTGCCTAAACAGCCCCCAGTTCCTTAAAAGGGCGTCCCCATCAGTAAGCAGAACTCCATTTCAACCTCACACTCCTCTAAGGTATCCTGGTTAGACTGAGACCTCAAAATGATGACCGCAACAACCAATGTTGATTTGTGTTAGGAATTGAACCCAGGTCCTTCCTCTGGAAAAGGAACAAACTCACTTGACCACCCAGCCATCTCTCTGGCCCCTAATGTTACTTTATTTTTACGTGTGTACCTGTTCATCACGTGTGTGCAGGTAGGTACACATGAATGTGGGTGCATGTGCATGGGCAGGCGGGGGCCAGAGACCCACCTCAGGTGTGTTTCTTTAGGCACCATCCACCTCGTTTGTTGAGACAGGTTCTTTTACCAGCCTGGGACTTGCTGAATAGGTTAGGCTGGCTGGCGGTGAGCCCCAGGGATTCAGTCCACCCATCTCCATCTCCCCATGGCTGGGATTACAAGTACATATCTTCACATCTGGCTTTTTAACTTGGCTTCTGGGAATCGTACTCAGGTCCTCATGCTTGCATGGCAAGTACTTTACCAACTGTGTTATCTCAGCCCTACTTAGTTTTTTTTTTTCCTTAAGCTTCCTTGGATGAGGACATCCAAAGCATATCTGAACCAAAGGTACTTTGCTGTCTCTTCCGTGCTCAGCTATCACCAAGCCCCTCCTGGTGCCTAGGGTGGTTTTATTATCTCAACCAGACAAGCATGACAGGCCCTGCTGGTGGCCTGCAGCTATACTCTGTCCAGCACAGATTGCTGCTTTCCACACTGGAGACATCTTCTGACCCTGTAATCACTATCTTGGAGGAAGATATTGTGAGGGCATGGGCCATGCAGGGATTACTCAGTATCCTTTCAGACTTTGAATGGCTCCCAAAGCCTGTGTATTAAAGCCTTGGTCTCCAGATGGTGGTGCTTTAGAGAAGTGGTAAGAAGTTAGGAGGTAGAGCCTAGTGGGTGGAAGTGGGATCTTTGGGTGTGTGTTGTTAGGACCTGTTCCTCTTTCTGTCTTTGCTTCCTGGCCATCAAGCTAGAAGCAAGAGTATTCCGTCTCCAGCATCCATCCACTAAATTCTTCTGCCTTGTCACCGGCCCAAAACTAGGGGCCCAAGTGACCATAGGGTAAAGTCCCTGACACCATGTGGCAAAACACATCCTTCCTTCCTATAGGTTGCTTATCTCAAGTATTTCTAGCATCTCAGAAATGGGAAGCTCTTCGGTCAGTGATGATATCCAATCACCGTTGTCCATTTCATCAGGTTTGCTGATGGTGTTTCCCTTTAACTCATTCATAATTTGCATGAGTTGAGAATATCTTCTCCCACGCCACTCCCTTTTTATTTATTTATTTATTTTGGACACAGATAATGAATAAAAAGCACTTCTCAAAATAATCTTTCACAATTAAAAATCATTAGTACTTCCTGCAACATTCACACACCCTGTATCTGGAAGCCTTTTCTCTTTGCCACAAGAATGAATTGATTGATACATTATGATGTCAGAGGAATTTGCTAGAGAAGGGTTTTCCTGAGGGTCTCCATGACAGCTAATGAGGCTGTGACTCTTTCATTCTTATAGCATTTTCTCCAATATTTTTGTTCTTTGCAAACAGTTTCTTAATGGTACAGGATAAAAACTGTTTTGTACACTTGCTTAAAAGTAAAGGTGGATCTCTTACAGATTGATGACATCGTTCTAAATCTTGGTTATATTTCTCATAGCTTAAGCTGAGAGAACTGTGATTTTATGAGTGAAGTACTAAAACATTGACTGGCATTTAAGTTCATTTAAAAACTAACTACTGTTTATATGCCATGTTTCACTACTAATTGTATCTCTTCTTGAATGTGAGTGCACACTACAAAGTAAAGCTCCCCACTTGCCACAGTCCAGCCAGGTCGTTAGCAGATGATTAGCAACATAGGTTCTACATAAAAAAGAGAAACAGAAAGAGAAAAATGGAAAAGGATCCTTTAAAAATAAAATTGTTATTTTTAATTTGTAAAGAAACAATCAGTAGTTTTTTCTAACAATCAATAACTATACAACCCAGTTTTTGAAAAAAATATGTGCATGTGAGTGCTTTGCCTGAATAATGTTGAATGCACCACATTTGTCCCTGGTGCCCAAGAAGGTCAGAGGAGGACATCGGATCCCCTGGAACTGCAACTGCAGAAGATTGTGACCCACCACGTGGAGAACTTAGCTCCTGTTCTTTGCAGGTGCAACAAATGCTCTTATTGCTGAGCCATCTCTCTAGCCCCAATCCTAATTTTAGCAGCAATGAAGTGTTTGTACTATTTATCAGCATAAACCTGATTTTTTTTAATAAAACATCTCCCTTTTTTTATTCCCACTGTAAGAGTCTGATTTCCCAACCTTCTTTATCCTTAGATATGGAAAGATGAGAATTCTCATTAACAAGATACAGTGGAATTACGTATTTTTGCATGTGGGCTGGACCCTCAACACCATTTCCCATGTGTTGTTTGTTCAGACTCTTCCCCCATCTGCCTAGATACTGTGACACTGATGTCCTTGAATGTCTGAGTGATTGCTTTGGTACAGAGGTCTCTCCCAACCTTTTCCCCCATCTAACAAATTTTCTTGGACTATTAAGTAGATGGACAATGACTTCTCTTTAAGCTTTGAAAACATTGGATGTGCTGCCATTTTGGGTTAAAAGAATTTCCTTCTAGTGGAATCTTTTATGGTTTCCTTGATAAGGTGCTACCAGAATAAACTAGAATATGGAAGGGTTTCCAAAATTGACTTAAACAATATCAAAGGTTTTTATTACAGAGTCCCTTTTGGCCCTGTTCATTATTCTAGGGAGAGTGGTATTCTAGATAATTTATGGTTCAGAATGGGAAGACATTCTATGGTAACCAAATTTATAGGAGATTTCATCATGGAATTGGTCTGTTTAATCTCAGAAAATAGGTGTGAATGACGATGGTCATAGTTTTAAGAACCAAAGACTATTTAGCCAATAGGAGGCTTTGCCAAGAGCTGAAAAAATAGCATTCCCATCTGTCATACATTTATAAATTGGTATAATAAATTGTTTCCCCCACTAAATATAAGTTGAAAATTTCAAGTATATACTTTACTACATAAGGTTTCCCATATGGCAGTGGGTAACACAAAACTATACTATTTGGAGAATTTTTTCTCACATTGGCAGGGGTGCTCTTGGCTTGTTTGATTTAATATTTCCAGTAAGATTTTGTACTTAATATGTTTAATTTAAGGAAGCCTACTTCTGGGCTGGGATGTTTCCTTGGGGTACTGGGCTTGCAGAGAAAATCATTTTTGTTCAGTCTTATGCTTTGATCTTAGAGTTTCAGTTAGCTTACTCACATGTAGACTCAAATATACTCCATTTTACACTTGACATGGTTAAGCCAGCTGTTGATAGAGCCAATGTTTCCACTGTGAAGAGGTGACTTTAGGAGCTATGCAGTGAGTCTCATCTGAGCCAGGGCTCCAGGTATTCGGCATCCATTACAATCTTAAGATAGCTATCAATTTCTCTAGTTGGCATCCTGTTCCCAAGGGCACTTTTCATTGCAGATATGTTTATACCATGCCACCTATGCTTCTAATCTCCTAAATAGAAAACTAGAATATTTTGGATTTTATTATCTGTAATGTTGAGGGCTAGACTTCTTTCACAGCTATCGTCCAAAACATACAGAGGGTATTACACCTGGACCCAATGGTCAGCATTAGCTTTCTAGTCAGTCTTCAGTACAATCGAACGTGTTGACTTTAATCTTTAAAGCTCCTTGTTGTTCAGTCACCAGTTACTTTAGATAGTGCATCTCTCGCTATGTATCATTGTGGAGATTAAAATCAGCTGCAGCTTTTGCTATTCACAGTCCCTGGTGGGTTGTGGGCAGGCTGGGAGCAGGATCACCTTCTAAAGGACTTCCCTAAGAACCCTCTGCTTGTGTCAATGATAAAAGCAATATTTTGGAATTTGCAGCTTGGGACTTGAATGCTTTGTTACATATCCGTAAGTCCATAGGACTATGATTAAGTGCTGCTGATTTTTATGTTATCTGTCGTGAGAGAGTTCAGGACATCAAATCTATTTCTTGATGAATCAGAAAATAATAGTTGTGCATATTAAAAATAGAGCTAACATGCATCTGTTTCGTATTCACTAGTGTGGGATTTTTATTTCTAGTGTTCTCTCACTCTAGTCTTCCTCTGAAAAACTCATTTTCAGTATCTTCAGTGAAGGAATTTGTCCTTAATCCTGTGGGGATGGTTTCAAACTTCATGATGCATGCTAAATCACTGCTCCAAGTGCTTGGTGCTGCGTTTGATTAATGTTTTATCAATGTCTGTTACTTATAAACTTTACAATGGGAAATAATTTTATGTTTTGTGCTGTACGAGGTTCAAGAGCTCTGGTTAACATGAATGTATTTCAGTGACGACACTACTACATCCTAATGGACTGCAAAAGTTCCCATGGTGCCAGGCTGCAGGGAAATGCTCCAGGAAGGAAATGTGATTGGCGACAGGACTTCAAGGAACTGATAGTGAGATATGATGGCTTGCTAGAAGTGGGTTCTACTCCTCTCCCTTCTCCCCCTCCCCCCACACCTTTGTTCCCCTCTGAATCTTTTCTCTTCCTCAGCTTGACTCCCATCTAATCTTAAAAAATATAGGGTACTACTCAGAAGGTGTCTGAATAATCCAGAGAAACACAGCTCTGTGATCTTGCAAATGTTGAATGCATCTGTGCATAGTTAACCTGATTTCTTATTTTTTCATAGCTAACTAACTTTATATCTTAGTATGTATGAGAGTCCTTGTTTCTATGAGTTATTTACTTTTTCTGCCTTCCAGCTTTTGTGCGATGCTGTGGTATTGAAGGGACCCAGTCAAAGGCTACCTCTACTTGTAGACGTGCCCACGCTTGTTCAGTGGGACCACATTGCTTCAGTTCCTTTTCTATCACAAGCTCCCGGAATCCTTGCCTGTCCAATAATATTTATGTGTTTCCTCTTAGATTCCTTCTGCTCTCTTCATACATTATTTTGAATCATATTCATCTTTCTGTGAGAAAATGCATTATCTGATTAAGTAAAAAATTGTGTCATGATTCATCCTTATTGTTTTTCACTAGGAGGGCTTTTGCAGGGGTCAGAGGAGATGAAGACATAGTCGCCGTGGTTTTAAAAATGTTCAGGCTGTGTGCCCTGGAGGCATCTAACCATGGGACGAAGGCCATTGGCCATGCAGGCCTGGTGTTCAGAGCAGGGCAGATGTGGGAGAACTACCTCCCCTGTAGGAAGCAGTTGAAACTGAGTGTGATGTCCATGGCAGGAGATCACCAGGTGAAGAGGTGAGCAGAAGCTAAGGCTGCACATTCAGCAGCAGGCTGAGGCGGCAAGGAAGAGGATGAGCCTCTGAGCATTTCTGTGCCTAAAAAGGTCCTGCCACTCAAGCCAAAGGCAAGAGAGGGGCCTTTGGGGAGCCAGGGAGTGGATGGCAGTCCAGAGTGTGGCAGAGATGTTGAATAAGACCAATACAAAGAATGTTCACTGCATCCCAGGAGGAAGCAGCCAGCTGTGCTTACTCTTTGGGAAGTGAGACCTGTTCTTTTGAATGTGGTTCCCACGTTAACTTTCCTTATTGTTTCTGGGCAATCCTTAAGAGCATATTTAAAAAATATATAGTTTTAATCTTTGATATACAGTGAATTCTTTAAAAAAAACTGTATTTCATGGCATAATTTCAGCACATATATTCTTGTATTTGAAAAATGTAAAGTGGTAGATAGCAGTCAGCATTGGCTTCTGTGTGAAGTATGAGACGGTGCTCACAGCACTGGTCTCTCAAGGTTTTAAGATGCTTTAGATGGGTTTCCTCAAATCTTGAAGATTTATTTCTGCTGAGGCTCAACTGGGAAGGAAATCATCCTATTGAAATCAACTTAATTATGTCTTATGATGACACTAGCATAAAAAAGGGAGGGAATTGTACAATATTTTTAAAATATGTTTTTTATTCTTTGAAAATTCCATCCCATCTCCCTCCCTCTAACTTTCCTGGGTCCCCAGTATCTATCTCTTCCAGCTTCAAACCCCTTTAGTTTTCATAACCCACAGAGTCCAGTCAATGCTGCTCATGTGTTCATGGCTGCAGGGTTCTCCACTGGGGGCTGTGTAACCTGCCAGTGGCCACACCCCAAAGAAAAGTGACTCTTCCCTCTGATAGCAGCCACCAACTACCAATTGTCCCTCAGCTAGGGGTGGTGTGATTACTAATCTTTGCTGTCAACTTGACTACATCTGGAATGAACTACAATTCAAGCTGCTGGGTCACTCCTGTGACAGATTTTCTTAATTGGATTGTTTGAACTGGGAAGACCCACCCTCAATCTGGGCCATGCCTTCTGGTGGCAGCTCAGGTAAAAGAACACAGAAGAGGAAGATTTTTCTTCCCCCCTGCTCGCCCTCGCTCTCACAGATAAGTTCATTCATCCCATTCACCCATGGCTGAGGATTTCCTTTACTTGTATTATTATTAGAACCTACTTCTTCAGGATCCCAATGTAGACTGCAGACCGGCAGCTTTCCAGGAATTATCCAGGACTTTGGCACCCGTTGGGACTGCTGAGCGGTCTGACCTAGTGGAATGAACAACTCTTGGATTCTTGGCCTTCCTGTCTGTCTGTCTCTCTGTCTGACTATCCCTGGATTTTTTAACTGGCTTAACCTTGTGCAGGTCTTGTATAGATTATACACTAGTGAGGGAAAGGACTCTGCCTTCTGGCCCACTCCAAATGTACGTTTTTCAGATGACTTCCAGGGAAGCTCCATATTTCAATCATCAAACAATTGATATAAACAAAGAAGATGAAGAAAAGAGAAGAGTTGGTGTCAAACATCAGGCAGCAAGGAAGATTGTAAGACTAGAGCCTGTCAATACACAAGCTCTCTGCAGGCAAATACATCTTCCATGGGTCACATGGCAAGTGAGGCTGCATTCTGCATGGAGTTCTATTTCTGAATGAATCTATTCAGGTCCCCTTCCATTTTCTTAAGGGAGCCAACTGCTTCTAACTTTGCCTAACCAAATAGCAGCATCATTGACTCCTGTGTTTCCCCTCTCTACTGTGTCAAACAAAATGGAACTTCACTGTCTGCTGGCCTTCCTGCTCTGCTTTTGCTTTGTGAGTTGTCATGACTTCCTTAGCTTCTTTCTTAGTGGGGCTGTGGTATTTCTATTTTTGTAAACAGTGTTTCACTCACTCACATTTTAAGATTTTTATGATCATTTTTGTATCAACATATGCCACTTCACCTGAACCTGTGTCTTAGCCCTTGAGGATGGCCATTCTCCCTTCACCATATTTTGGTGTGATGATCATCATCATTTTGTTTCGCTAAATAAACTTGTCATTTTATTGAAGTTGTTATAATAAAGCTCATGTTATATTTATAGCCACAGTCTCTTTTCTCTCCTCTTCATTCTTGTAGAGGTTTGAAGCCCCATTACATGATTATCATGGTTTCTAAGACACCTCCGAATAGCAGCTGTTTAGCTTTCTCAATCCTCCTGACTAAAACTCAAGGAATCAAATCATACATTCAGAGAGGCACTTGACGGGGCCAACGTTCTAGCAGCCTTTCTTCTGTGTCAGTCACACCCTACACCCTTGGTGGTTGTGATGACCTTGAACAACCTTGGCCTCTATTAATTTCTTCATGAAATGTAGCCAAATCATGGTTGCAGTCTACGTTTGTTGTGACTACAGTGGTAGATACAACTACTCAGAGTAGCCAGTTGCCCATATCATGCCCTTTGCAAACATTGCCTAATCGTTCTAAATAAACTTTAATTTGGATTTCTCTAAATGGCTAGAGCTATCACACACTTTAAAAATATTTATTGGTCATTCATTTGGATTTTTTCCTTTGGGAATTCTCTGTTTGGATCATTGGCTCAGCTACTGATTGGAAGGATAGTGCATGTGCGTGTGCGTGTGCGTGTGCGTGTGTGTGTGTGTGTGTGTGTGTGTATGTGTATGCACAAGTGTGCATATGCACACACTTATTTTTTTGCATTTCTTTGTATATTCTAGGCATTACCTCTTGTTTTAAAGTATGTTTACAATGGTTTTATCCTATTCTTTAAGCCTCCTGCTCATTCTGCTAACAGTTTCTTTTGCTCAAGCCTTTTTACTTCATGGAGTCCCATCTGTCAGTTCTTGGGGCTGTCTGCTGGGCTATTGGGGTTCTAGTCAGAAAGTTCTTGCCAATCCTGTGTTCTAAAGTATTTTCTGTTAGCAGTTTTAGCATTTCTGGTTTTAAAATTAAGCCCTTTAATCCAGCTGGCATTGATTTCCATGCACAATGAGAAAGGTGATTTTAATTTCTTTCCTCTGCAGGTAGATATCCAGCTTTCTTAGCATCATTCATTGGAAAGGCTATCCCTGTTTCCAGTGCACATTTTCAGAACCTGTATTATTTACTTGACACAAACCTAGACATACCTTGTAGGAGGGAACCTCAGTTGAGGAATTGCTTCTATCGGATTGGCAGTGGGCATGTCTGTGGGGGTGTTTTCTTGATTGCCAACTGATGTAGGTGGGCTCAGACCATCCTAGACAGTGCCATCCCGAGCAGGTAGTCTTGGACTACATAGGAAGTAACTGAAGAAATGCGAAGAAGCAAACCAGGAAACTAGGTTTCTCCATGGCCTCCGCTTCCACCCTGCCTCCAGCTTCCTGCCTTGAGTCCCTGCTGTGGCTTCCTTCAGTGAGGGACTGTGACCTGGGAATTGTAAGATGAAACAAATCCTTTCTCCCGCAAGGTCAAAGTGTTTTATCACAGCAACAGATCAGCAAACTAATACAACACCTTTGTCAAAAGTTAATAGCCTACAGCTGTGTGGATTTAGCACTGTGTTTCTGCTATGCTCCATTGGTATACATGTCTGTTCTTGTGTCCACCATGCTGTCTTTACAACCATAGTTCTGTAATATAGTTTTAGGTCAGGTAATGTGATGCCTCTGGCTGTATTCTTTCTATTTAGATAGCTTTGTCTATCTGTGGTCTATTTTGCTTACACACGAATTTTAGAATTGTTTTTTTCTAGACCTGAAGAATGTTGTTGGAATCACTATGGGGATTGCACTGAATCTAGGTTATCCTAGTAGGGTAGTTATTTTCACTATTAATTTTGCCAGTCCAGAAGTATAGGCAGTCTTTCCATTGTCTCCCGTCTTCTTCAGTTTCTTGTCAGTGTCTTAAAAATTTCATTGTAGAAGTCTTTTATCCTGTTGGTTAGGTTCATTTCTAGTTATTTTATCTATATTTTGAGACTATTATAAATGAGATGTTTTCCATAATTTCTTTGTCAGCAAGTTCATTGTTGGTGTTTTAGTCCACATTGGTCTGAAAGACACATGAAATTATCATATTATTATTAATTATTATTATTCATGCCATAAAGCCCATTTGTGGTTTGTAATAGGGTCAGTTTTAGAGAAGTTCCATTTGCTCCTAAGGAGAGTATGTATTGCCTCTTTGTTGGGCTGTATGATCTATAGATGTCTGGTAAGTCCAATTGATGTACTATGTTACTTAGTTCTGGGATTTCTTTGCAGATTTTTGATATGAAAGATCTATTAGATGTGTGAGTGCAGTCTTGGAGTCATCTATCATTATTGTGTCTAGGCCTAGGTGATCTCTCAGGCTCTAATGTTTGTTTTATGAAATTGTGAGCCCCCAGATATGGTGCATAAATGTTTACAATAGTTGTGTACTCTTGATGAATCCTTTTTGCCAGTATAGAAAAGAATGCTAGTAATACCCTTGAGAGATTTCATAAGTAAAAGGTCATTTATTATAGTTAGTATGCAGAAGTGCTTGAAATGTAATCTTAGAGTGAATTGCTACAGTTTGTATGTGGTTTGTTCTCCAGGAATTTGTATATTGGAAACTTGGTCCCAGTGTGGTAGCTTCAAAGTGATGGTGCCTATTAGAGCCAGACCTAGCAGAAGGCAATTAGGTCTACTCTCGTGAGCTCATGGGCATGCGCATGGGCATGGGCATGGGCATGGGCTCTATTACTGCTAATGGATTTCTTCTGGTCTTGTGGATGGAGTAGGGTATTAGAGCTTGGACTATTTCCTGCAGGAGCTGGTTTCATAAGAGGGGACCTGGCTCTTTCTCACTCTTTTGCTTTCTTGTTTGTATTTCTTGCTTTTCTGCTGTGTTGTGATGGAGCCAGCCTGGGGGGCGGAGGGTGGGGGGGTGGGGGGGTGGGGGGGTGAGGGGGGGAGGGGCCTTACAAGGACAGCAGCTGTGTCGTTTGTACCTTCATGACACCAGAACTGTGAGAAAAAAATAAATCTCTTTTCTTTATTTGTTGCTTAACACCGTCTGATGTTTTGTTCCATCAACACCAAAGGACTACAGTGACTATTCTCACAATTATCCAAGGGAAATGTGCTTTAGAGTGGAATAGTAAAACCATGGTACAGCATAGAACTACTTATTACATTAACACCAGATTTAAGATTTATATGGAAGCTGGCCTTAAACTCTCCATCCATCTACTTTAGCCTCCTGAGGGTTGGGATTGAGTGTGTGCTACCACGCCTGGCCAATATGTACATTTTCATATAAATCTCTCTCTATGAGTTAGTTTTCATTTAAATTGATATTCATTCTGGCTTGTCTATAGTAAAAAGAAAAACTAATTTTTCCAATGATTAAAGTGATAGAGGAGAGATAAGGTGATAAAAAAATCTTTAAAAAATACTACCTTATTACCTTATCCAGCCTCGATATGGGGCTTCCACCTTGTCTTATTGTATCTTGCTTTGTCTTGGAGACTTACTCTTTTCTGCAAAGGAAACAGAGTGGGAGTGGATCTGGGGGAGAGGGAAGGTCAGGGGAGCTGAGAGGAGTGGAAGGAGAGGAAATTGTAGTTGGGATATATTGTATGAGAGAAGCATCTATTTTCAATAAAAAAAACTACCCTAGTAATAGTCCCCCAGAGAGCCAAGTGATCTCAAAACTTTACAAAGCTACATAAGCCACAATGCAAAAGAAAGAGCTTCAAAGACTAAGACTGCATAACTCTTTTCAGCATGGAGTAAATGTCACTTATAGTTGGTAGTTTTTGCTGTTTTTGAGGGGGTCTGCCACCTAGCTCCCAAATAAATTCACACATGGAGGCTTATTATTCCTTATGAATGCCCGGTCTTAGCTTGACTTAGTTTCTTGCCAGCTTTCCTTAACTTATTCCAACTACCTTTTGCCTCTGGGCTTTTCCTGTTATCTAACTTCTGTAAATCTTACTCTTACTCCATGGCTCTCTATGTAGCTGGGTGGCTGGCCCCCAGAGTCCTTCTCCTTCTCTGGCTCCTAGCTCTCCAATACCTCTTCCCAGTTTTCTCCTATTTTTCCTCTCTGCCTGCCAGCCCCGCCTATCCTTTCTCCTGCCTTGCTATTGGCCGTTCAGTTCTTTATTAGATCATCAGGTGTTCTACACAGGCATGGTAACACAGCTTCACAGAGTTAAACAAATGCAATATGAACAAAAGTTACACACCTTAAAATAGTCTAATACAGTCACTCAAAGAAATTACCACCTGAGAGAGATACTGAGCACGCAGGTGGAGCACAGGAAATCCTCCAGCCAATGTTCCCTCCCTCACAAGCAATACACTGCAGCCACTAGCTGTGGGGACAACAGAGATAGAGCAAGCATATTGGAATGGAGGCACACCTAGATTCACTCTTTCTGCTGGTGTACAGGGCCCCACATTGGCCTTGGGAAAGGAATGATGCGCTAAGAAATATTATCGAGCGGTCCAGTGAACAGGCAGGGGTGGAGAGGGCTGCTAGCAGAGGAATGGTCTCAGGTTGCAGCTCTTGAGCACCTTGAAATGGGAAAGCAGAAAAGTGTGGAAAACAAGAGGAGAGAGGTACTGAGTCTTAGATGGTTCGAGATGGAAAAAATAACTGTGCCTAGCTGATGATGAGATGCCTGGGAAACATACTTGGATTTTCTTTAGTTTGGTAAGAGAAACTAACTCCACCTTGATGCAAAGATCTCTTCATGATTCTTTTCTCCTTTTACATCAATGTCCAGGCAAAACAGCTACTGTGTAGCTTAACACTAAGGGAAGTGAGCACGGAACTAAACTACCTCAGTAGTGGGTGTTTAGACATGCTCACTAGAGCAACTTGCACTCAAGAACTTTCTTTCAGATTCTTTCCTATCGTTGGAGCTGGCCATAACAAATAAAGAACAAATATCCTAAGCCATGCATATACTTCTTGACTGGGAGCCATGTCTGCTGTGAAGCAGGCCCCCTTCCCACCTGCTACCAGGGAGCACATCTCCTTCAGCCTCTCTTTCCTGTCAACACTGTACCAGAGTGAGATGTCATTGGCAGCTCAGCAGTTGGTGTCACCGACACTGGGGCCTTTCCATTTCGAATTCCTACCGGAGCAGTGACAGCTGGGAAGGAGACAGGTGTGTGAGGCACCCCTGCGAGCAATCTGCCCTGTTAACCTGCAGAGCAGATTCGTGGGGACCATAGAAGCGGGACAAGCAAAGCAGAATCTTAAAAAGACACTCCTTGTATACTAGAGAGCCTGGCTTAGGGAAACAACAGCTACAAATGATCCATGTGAGAAGAAAAAAAAAGAGCAAAGTTTGTTTTTAGTGTCTAGTTATAAAGTAAAGCTAGATAGCGAGCTCTCTGTGGGCTAATTAAAGTCAAGGAAAGAACATAAAAAGGCAATGCAAAGAGAATACAAAAACTACAAGGATGCTGGCCGGTATCCTGGGAGCTTTCTCTCAAACTATGTGGCATCAGTTCCTGAGCCTTCTCCTCTGGAATCAGTCATTCTCTAACCCATTTATGTTTTATTGCTGAGATGCTAGTACTAATATTTACCCAGCACTCTGCTCATATGCATACCCACATCATAACCTCCCAACCATATATGGAAATTATTATTATTTATAAATTAACCGAGGCAAGGCAAAGGTTATCCAAAGTAAGATCTGAACACAAGCCTCTGGAATCCAAATTGTGAGAGTCCCCTCCCCATACTTACACCAAGTAAGAAGGGCAGCAAAACCAGAGCCCTTAGAAAGCCCACAAGGAGGGTGATGTGGCAGGAGTCTTCCTTCTATGCCTTACAGCCACCAGCTGAACCACATGCCCAACACTGATAAAGTGTCTCAGAGAGAGGAGACAAAATTTGAGACGTGGAAGATTCTTTCAAAAAAAAAAAAATACAAGGAAGGAAAACTGTTCATGTTGGATAGGACAGTCACCAAAGCTTCCCTAGAGGGGACAAAGCTTGATCCAAGGAATACTAAGGGGGAAGATGGGATCAGTTTAGTGGACGATCCTCAGTGGGAACAAAAATGTAGAAAGAATGGCAAGCCTTGGGGTTGCAGAAGGGATGCAGAGGGCAGGAAGGGCAGGAAGGCCTCTATTTCCTGAGGTCAGCTTAATTAGAATATAATGTGTTAGAAGAGAAAGGGGTGTGAACAGAAGGAAATAATAGAAGGAAGCAAACAAAACCTTCCCCATGCATGCCTTCTGTGTGTTAACCCCCTAAGGATAGGCAGACATCAGCAAAGCACAGAAGTTGGGAAGATGGACTCCTGACAGTAGCAACAGAATTATTAGAGAGTCTTAGGTAGACAGTTAAAAAAAAAATGAAAGCATGTCTGTAGGTAGATGTAGCCGCAGATGGAGTAGAAATGCTGCAGAGCCCCTACCCCTCAGTGGTAGGGAGGTTATTTGAACAGCATCGATGTCTGGTAGTGGGTAGTATTCTGAAGGGAAATCTGTAATAGCTCCATGCTTCTGTTCAAATTGCAATTCTGCCATTTGATGGAAGCCTAGTCCTGGGTGAGTCAACCTCTCCAGGCCTCAGTTTCCTTCTGTGTTAAGTGATGATAGCTGCTGCATCACTCTCTGCAGTGGCTCTGATGATCGCTGGAACAGAACTGGCTCTGAACTCACTGCACAGGCTCTTATAGCCAGCAAGGGGAGAGCAAGTGCTTAGGAATTAAATGGGCATGGATTATTTAGCTTTTCTTGACTTTGTAGATTTTTATCTATGAACTGACTAGAGTTAGTACACAATGCTTTTGTAAGATGAGAACAAGAATTTTGAAAGGTCAGATTGTTATTCAAATTACTAACATGTACATCATGGCTGTTCTTGGAAGATTTCTTAGACTATAAACATGTCCCACAACTAAGTCCATCTGAGACACAGAAAGTTCCATTAAGTTATTTTCCTGGATTCAAAATCCTGTTGGACCATAAATATTTTTTTTTTTAGAGAGGACATCTTTAAGCTATTGTCTTTTAGTGATACCAACTTATTTATTTATTTAATTGATTTATTTTTGTTGTTGTTAGATGAACTCTGCTCACTGTAAGGAGTCAATGGACAAATACAGATAGAAGTCTAATGGGAAACCCCAGGAGAATCCCAACATTCGAGCTGTGTGGTGGCTTCCTTTAAGTTGGGTAAGGGAATGGGGTAAATACTTTGAAAACTATAGCAGAAAAGGAGGATCCAAGTGCCCCAGCAAGATTCAGGAAGATGAATGTCCCACTGTTAGAGCAGAAGCAGCCTCAGTTGGGTACAGGATGACAGAAGTCTTGTCTGCTCTATAAACAGGCAGGCATGTTCAATCCTTAACATCTTCTACTGCTTTTAACTTTCTCCCTTCCCTTCCCTTTTCTTCCCTTCCCCTTCCTTCCTTCCTTCCTTCCTTCCTTCCTTCCTTCCTTCCTTCCTTTTTTTCTTTCTTTTATTCATTCAACAGACCTTTTAATCTTTGCTTTGTTTTCAATACTGTGGTAAACTCTAGGGATACAAAGTTATATAAAATGTATCTCCAGTAAACATTGGGCCTGGTGGTGACGGAAGCTAACTCCATAGACAATTGTGTAGTTGGTTCCTGATTCCTTCAAGAGGACCAATAATTCAGCTTGGACTTTTTTGATGGAGCAGTTGGCGGTGAGACACACAGGGAGTGGCTTCAAAGAAAATGAGTCTCAGGCTAAGAAGTGTATTCATTGGAGAGCTGGAGATGTGAAGGGGGAGTAGCACATGTAGCTGAGACTGGAGTTTGAGGAAATGTAAGACACTTTCTCTGGTAGGAGAGCTGGGCATGAATGGAGGGGCAGAAAGGTGGACCAAAGCCAGATATCATGGGGCTGGTGTGCTAAAAAGAGCATGCCTCAGCTTTCTGACTGTGACAAAATGGCTGAGGTGTCTTGTATAGAGAGAAAGTTCACGCTAGTTCATCACCTTCTGAGGTTTCCATCCATGGCTAGTTGGCTTATTCCCTTTGGGCCCGTGACAAGGCGGGGAGTACACTGGTAGGCAAAGCTACCCACCTCCTTGTTAGGAAGCAAAGGAAAGAGAGCAGAAGAAGCCAGAGATGCACAGTTTCCCTCAAGGGTACACCCTCAGCAATGAGAAACCTCTGCCTGGTCCTTGCTCATAATGCTACCACCATCTCTGTGTAACACTAAGGGTGAAAATAATCCTTTAATATGGGGGCAGGGGGAGTCCAGATATAAGCTACAGCAGTGAAGAGTCACATTCCAAAAAGCTATGGAACTACGTAGAGTCTTTTACCCTTGATAGGCATGGAGAGGAACTGATTTCAGCCAACATCCTCCTAATCAATTTTGTTTCACTGTGTGATTCCAAGCAAGGGACTTTCACAAGTCCCATTTCTAAAGTCTGTACTAGAACATGCCTTGCTGGGTACTGTAATATCTAGAGAATTTTACAGGACATCTTCAGTAGACCTGGGGTTTATAATTCCAGGATAGGTGGCTCCCCAAACAAAGAACCACTCCTTTATGGTTGGCTGAACTCATGTTTACTGAGGAAGTAAGGGTGTCATGAAATTGTAGGTCTGTGACACTTAGCATGTTGTCTCTCGACTTCTCCAAGTCTTGGATTGTTCATTCATATGGTTGAGGGAGTCACTCTCACAAAACTAAACCA
>CABHPH010142830.1:9554-23078 GCA_902168325.1 Peromyscus nudipes
AGAGAGAGAGAGAGAGAGAGAGAGAGAGAGAGAGAGAGAAACAAGGGAGAGAGAAACAAGGGAGACTGTGCTCTCAGTCTTGGAGGTGAGGAGCTGGGGGAACAGGTAGTGAACAAGATGTGGAACATACAGGGGTATGAAGGCCAGGAGCTGTGTTCCTTGGGTAGCTCAGGGGGCTAAGGTAGACCTGAAACCTTACCCAGAAGTGGGTTTAGCTGAGCCCTGGGGGACTAGCTTCCAGGTGGCAGGAATGTACAGTGAGGTCCAAGCCAGGGAGCCAGCAGCTCAGTGGATAAGGAGAGGGGGCTGGGCGGTGAGTAGGGGGCAGATTGTGCAGGGCTCCGAGGGCTGTGAAGAAAAGTTTGGATGTCATTCCAAATGACTGGGGAAGCTGGAGGTTTTAAGCTGCAGTAGTGAATGGGGTAACTTGAATTGCCCGTTAAAACCGTAGCAAGGCTGTTCAGTGAGAGCCATAGTAGCTGACACTGGTTGGGATATAGCTAGTATCCCATTTGTAGATAATGAGGTTCTGAACGGTCCATTCTCTGACAGCCATGGCAGAGAATAAACATCCTCATTCTAAAAGGGAGGAACAGGAGATTAGCAAGGACAAATTGGGCCAAAGCAAGACTCGAACTCGGAAAGGCAATTAGTAGTTCCCAGAGATCCAGGCCTGGCATCTGGGACTCATGGTGTCACAGTGTGGGTTTCCATGGGCTTGAACAGCCTTGTCTCCATCAAGTGAGAGATTAAAGGGCTCTGTCTGAGCTGGATCCTCTGTGGCTTTTCCTTGGTGTATGGTCCACATTTCTGGTACCTCTAGCTTCCTGGGACTTCCACACCAACATTCTACCATCAGCTCCAGGGGCAGCAGGGTCCCCTGGGATCCACGGCTGCAGTGGCCTCAGAGACCCTGGCCAGCTGATCATGGTGATGTAAACCCTGAGGAAACCACTTCCTAGGTGGTTCTGGGCCAACATGGTACCCCCAGGGGCTCACGGAACCCAGAGGAAAGCCTTTTAATTAAGTCTCTAGCTTTGTTGCTTCTGTGGCTGGGACTTGGTGGCTTTCTGAGGTGCCCACAAAGCCTCCTACCTGTCGTCCCAATACAGTGTGCTTGGCTTACTTTTTAATGGTGTGACTCTTTTCAGAGACCTTGTCTTCCTCAGCTCCAACTTTACACAGGCTTCTCAGACTGGACGGCTCTGCTCTTGCTCCCAACTCTTACTGTTAACCTGGCAAAAAGCAGCTGGTAACAGCTGTGTCGTAGCCTGATTGCTAGACTACTTGAAATTCCTGTAACAACCGGCTTAATATTAGAATTGTTTTGTTTTCTTTTGTTTTTTGTTTTGTTTTGTTTTTTGTTTTGTTTTGTTCTTTGAGACAGGGTTTCTCTGTGTAGCTTTGCGCCTTTCCTGGAACTTGCTTTGGAGACCAGGCTGACCTTGAACCCACAGAGATCCGCCTGCCTCTACGTCCTGAGTGCTGGGATTAAAGGCGTGCGCCACCACCGCCACCCAGCCTAAAAATATTAATATTAAAAATCACTTCTAAAAAATCTTTGTGTGTGTGTGTGTGGAGAGAGAGAGAGAGAGAGAGAGAGAGAGAGAGAGAGAGATGATGTGTGTAGATATGTAAGAAGAGGAATACAGGAGTACACGTGCCGTGCTGTGAATATGGAGGTCAGAGAACAAACAGCCGTTGGTAATCCGTTCTCTTTCCTCCTTGTTGAGAGAGGGTCTCTGGTTATTTTTGTGAGCTCCAGGATTGCTGCCCCCAAGCCTCGGGGTGATACTACTCTCTCTGCCTCCCACCTTGCCAGAGGAATGCTGGATTACAGATGTGACAACCTCATCTGGTTTTCTGCAGTCTCTAGGATTAAGACTCCTGCTGTCAGGCCTTTTCAGGAAGCACTTTTACCTCCTGAACCTTCTCACTGGGCCTAAAATATGACATTTAAATTTAGCTTCCCACAGACTCTCAGGCTGTGGACAAATTGTACATAAATTCTCTGTTGGAATGTAACAGATGGCCTCTAGTCTAATTCTGAATAGGATTTTAATTCCTGTTTGAAGTCTCACAGGCCTGGCCATCACTGTCTGTATTCTTGTTGGTGCTCTGGTCTTCTGAGTTCCTACTGGACACACTCATTAAGCCCTGATGATAGCATTCTTGGGAATCTCTAGTCATATCTCTAAACTCTTTCAAAACCCTCACATAAACCAGTTCCATAGGTCTGAGAACCATGTGGGCAGGTATGGCCACAGCAACAATCCCACTTCTGGTGCCAATTTCCTGTATTAGTTACTTTCCGTGACTGCAACCCAAATACCCAAGAGAATGTCTTGAAAGTAGGCAAAGTATTTTTTACTTCACTTTTCAGAGTGTTTGGTTTTGTTTACTGCCTCCAAATAGGTCCCACATCCTAATGTTTCCAGAACCTTCCCAAATAATACCATCAGCTGGGGCTCAAGTCCCCCTATAACACGAGCTTTTTGTGGGGACAATTCATGTATAAGCTGTAACAGTCACCTCATGAATCTTTTTTTTTAATTTATTTATTTATTATGTATACAGTGTTCTGCTTGCATATATCCCTTCAGGCCAGAAGAGGATGCCAGATTTCATTACAGATGGTTGTGAGCCACCATGTGGTTGCTGGGAATTGAACTCAGGACCTCTGGAAGAACAGCCAGTGTTCTTAACCTCTGAGCCATCTCTCCAGCCCCCACCTCATGAATCTTGACAGAACCTCTGAGAGTGAACTCCAGGGACCAAGGGAGGGGAGGACAGTGGGGCCAGGCAGCAAGTTTGGGGTGATGAATGGCAGGATGTTGGGTAAGGGTAAGGAAGAGGTGGAAATCGGGATGAGTTTTCCACCATGAACGTTTGCCTCCGCATAAAAATTGACTGACGGCTGGGAAGAGGCGGGACTGAGAGAACAGGACCAAATCCTACCACACACACTTTTGTTAATTGGGAGTGCCTACCACCGGCTTCAGCTTTGGGGAAGGCTCCTCCCCTTTCTGCTCATGAGTTTATTCCCTCATCGGTAATTCCAAAGCACACCTCATAAAGTTGTGGAGAGACCCAAATGAGTTATTAAGCTTGGTGATCAAAGCTGTGCCGGGACCAGAGACTGCTCTCCGTAAATCTGGCTATCACATTACCAGCGTTCTCCTTGGGTCTGGAGTGGGGGGTGGGAGTGACAGATGCTGCTGGCTGCTCCTAGATGCTTCCAGAAATATCTATGTTTAAATGTATGACTTAAACCTAAGAATGATCTGTACAGCTTCAATGCCAATGTGGCAGTCACCAAACACATGAGTTATTAAGATTATTATTATTAATAATAAAAGGAATTTTCTTCTGAAGGTAATGGACACTAAGAGACTATTTTATAAGTAAATTAATGGAAATGAAACCTGAGGCCCTCCATCACATTAGCTGCCATTCAAGTGCCCAGTTGTTCACATACACACACACACACACACACACACACACACACACACACACACACACGCACACGCACACGCACACGCACGCGCACACACACACTCGCAGCTGGTTACTTCCAGGTGCAGAAGTTTCTGTGTTCTAGAACATTCTCTTAGACAGCACTGCTGTTGGATGACAGGAAATGGATCTGTGGTGTGTGTGTGTGTGTGTGTGTGTGTGTGTAAATAGCAGCCCCAAACTTAATCCATGTGTGAAACGATGCTTGAAGAAGCAGCATCTTGGGTGAGTAGAGGGCGGAGTGGGCAGTGTGGAGAGCGTGGCTGATACATTTAAGTTGATCTTTGCAAAACAGGAACTCTCAGGCTGAACTGGAAAGCATCCAGTTCTAACTGGTTAGGGTCATGTGATCTGGAAACGGGGGTCTGAAGATGGGGTGCCCCTGCACGTCTAAAGGAAGGAACCTACCCACCTTGAGGGCGCGTGAGCTGAGGGATCGTGGCTGACAGACACTGGGACACTGCTCTGTGTTTTTCTCCAGTGTCTGCTCACAGTCCCTTTATAATCCTCACTGTCTGTGTGTCTGTCTCTTTCTCACCCTTTATAATCCCCACTGTCTGTGTGTCTGTCTCTGTCTCACCCTGCGCAAACCCTCAAGGCTAGTGGATTCTCCCACTCCCTCACCATTTCATTAACATCTGCTTTTAAATTCATGAATTCCACGTCTTCCTTGGGGCTGTTTCATTTGCAGTTTTACTAGTTTCCTTACTTGAAGATGTAATTTATTGTTGGGTTATTTTGGGGCCTCTGATAAAAATTACCTAGCTGCCTCTTTGACTTCATCCCACAGTCTTGGGCATGTGGCCCTTCTGTTCCCTGTAGATGGCTATTTTTATCTTATTCCTCCTCTGCTGGTCTTCTGTGTTCTCCTCCTGCCTTAACCTATGGCCTGCTGGGTCACGGCCTATTTAATGTCTCATAGGAACACATAGTTTCATGATTTCCCCACCGAGACAGGGGTTCTTTGTGTAGCCCTGGCTGTCCTGGAACTCACTCTGTAGATCAGGCTGACCTTAAACTCACAGAGATCTGCCTGACTCTGCCTCTTGAGTCAGTGTATGAGACTAAAGGTATGAGCCACCACCACAGCCTGGCTTAGTTTCCTGATTCTTAAGGAGGGAAGTAACTGGTCAGATATGCACCCTGATTGCCACCAACTGATTTTCTTGTCCTTGGCAGTGTTGAGGATAGAACCCAGGGCTTCATTCACCATAGGTAAGCACTCTACTGCTGAACTGCACTCTCAGCCCCACACAGTGCTTTCTAGAGTTTCTTGTTATCCAAACACTTTCTATTGAAGCCAGGCCAAGTGGCATGAACCTGTAGTCCCAAGACAAAGTGATCTTTTGAGCCCAGAAGTTTGAGGCCAGCCTGGACATCATGGAGAGTACTCAGAGAGGGAAAGAGACTGATCTAGTGTCACACAATTGGCGAGCTATGACAATAGAGTTTTCTCTTCTGACTGTCTAACATACTGTCCTGACCTCATTACTACGAATATTAAGGCGACTTTGCATTCCCCTCCAATTCCCCCAACTTAAAGGAAAAAAAAACAAAACAAAAACAAAAACAAAACAGTAGCTGGACAGTGGTGGCGCACGCCTTTAATCCCAGCACTCAGGAGGCAGAGGCAGGTGGTTCTCTGTGAGTTGGAGGCCAGCCTGATCTACAAGTCGAGTTCCAGGACAGCCAGGGTTGTTATTACAGAGAAACTCTGTCTTGAAAAAACCAAAAAAGAAAAAAAGAAAAGAGTAACTAGACATTGAGAGGGCTCTACCACTTCACTCAGCAACTCCATAAAGCATTGAAATCAACTGTTTAAAAATTAGATCACCAATTACCTTACTCCCTGTGTAAGTTATCGAAGGCTTGTGTCCCCTAAGAATGAGATTCCTCATTGTCCTGCTGACCCAAGGAACCCCTCATGAACTGGCCCTTGTCAGCCTCTCCCACCTCAAGTCTCCCCTCACTCACCCTTGCTGGACTCCAGCCTCTCCACCGTTGCAGATCAGCCCAGAGCTCCAAAGCTCTCCAACCCCACCTTAGCTCCGCCCTTACTGTGTGACCTTGAGAATTTTTTTTTAACCTCTCTGTTCTGCTCAGATAATGCTGATGATGGTAGAGGGTTGCTGTGAGAATTCATTGAAGGAAGCTGAGCACAGCTTTCACAACAGTCTGGTCCTTTGTGAGGAAAAGGGGGAGGCAGAGTAGACAAGTTGGCTGTCTGGATGGATGGATGGGTGGGTGGATGGATGGGTGGGTGGATGGATGGATGGATGGGTGGGTGGGTGGGTGGGTGGGTAGATGGATGGATGGACGGAAGGACGGACGGACGGATGGACAGATGGGTGGGCGGATGGATGGATGGATGGATGGGTGGATGGATGGATATGTGAGTTGATGGAAGAGAGAAAGGAAGGAGAGGATGGCTGAAGAGGCTAGCTGGCAGCAGGCGGGTAAGGCTCTTAGCTCTGACCTCTTGGGCTTTTATCTTTACATTGGCTCTGTGTTTCTTATTTAATAAGACAGTTGGTTACTTCTACATTTGGTGCCCAACGTGGGGCTCGAACCCACGACCCTGAGATTAAGAGTCTCATGCTCTACTGACTGAGCTAAGGGAAGGGAAGCAGTTGACTGACTGATCAGATGTCTATATGTATAGGTAGATGGGTGGAGAGAGGGAGGGTGTGGGGAGACAGGCAGAGTAAATAGATGTCTGTCTAGATGGCTAGAGGGGTGGAAAGCTAAGTAGTGTGTCAGTGGAAGGAAGGGAAGGAGGAAGGGTAGAAGGAGGGAGGGATGGAGGATGGGAGGAAGGAAAGGCAGGCGGTTGAAGAGTAGACAGCTGGATAGATGGAGGGTTGGCACACAGAAGGGAGGGTGTGATGCACAGACTCCAGCCCCGTCACTTTTGTTTTCCAGGCCATCGCCCACCTGTCCTCCTGCTCTGTGCCTCTGTGTCCCTGCTGGGTGGCCTGACCTTTGGCTATGAACTGGCGGTCATATCCGGTGCCCTGCTACCACTACAGCTGGACTTCGGGCTGAGTTGCCTGGAACAGGAGCTCCTGGTGGGCAGTCTGCTCTTAGGGGCGCTCCTCGCTTCCCTGATCGGGGGCTTCCTCATTGACTGCTATGGCAGGAGACAGGCCATCCTGGGGAGCAATGTGGTGCTGCTGGCTGGCAGCCTGATTCTGGGTCTGGCCGGCTCCCTACCCTGGCTGCTCCTGGGCCGCTCATCTGTTGGCTTTGCCATCTCACTGTCTTCCATGGCTTGCTGTATCTACGTCTCAGAGCTGGTGGGGCCACGGCAGCGGGGTGTTCTGGTGTCCCTCTATGAGGTGGGCATCACTGTGGGCATCCTGTTCTCTTATGCTCTCAACTATGTGCTGGCTGGCAGCCCTTGGGGCTGGAGGCACATGTTTGGCTGGGCAGCTGCACCCGCTCTCCTGCAATCGCTCAGCCTCCTTCTCCTCCCTGCTGATGCACAGGGCACAGCAGCCCACCAAGACCTCATTCCGCTCCAGGGAGGGGAGACCAGCAAACCAGGCCTGGGGAAGCCACGGTACACCTTTCTGGACCTCTTCAAGACCCGGGACAGCATGCGGAGCCGGACTATAGTAGGATTAGGACTGGTGCTCTTCCAGCAGCTGACAGGACAGCCCAATGTGCTATATTATGCCTCCACCATCTTCCGCTCTGTAGGCTTCCATGGAGGCTCCTCAGCTGTGCTGGCTTCTGTGGGGCTTGGTACTGTGAAGGTGGCTGCCACCCTGACTGCCACGGGGTTGGTCGACCGTGCAGGCCGTAGGGCCCTTCTACTTTCTGGATGTGCTCTCATGGCCTTGTCTGTCAGTGGCATAGGCCTGGTCAGCTTTGCTGTGTCTCTGGACTCAGGCCCCAGTTGCCTGGCCACATCCAACGCCAGTCGGCAGATGGACCTGCCTCAAAGCTCAGGTCTGCTTAAGGGTTCATCTCCCCCACCAGTACTACGAACCGGTGGGGACCAAGGACAACCAGTCCTGTCAATCACTGAGAGGACCAAGCCCCATCCAGTCACCACAGTGTCCCTGGGACCAGCTCTTAATGCCGCCTCCCCAGTTCCCCCAGGTCCCATCTTGGAGCACACCCTGCTATGCTGGTCTGCGCTGGTTTGCATGATGGTCTATGTGAGTGCCTTCTCCTTTGGATTTGGACCAGGTAGGAGGTAAATCCAGAGCCTTCTGTCCCTTTTAGTGGGCCTTATCAGTCTTGGGACACTCGAACTTTAATGGTGGGTGACTGAAGCTTCAGGATTCCTTATATCAAGGGGTTCCTCCAGAGCTGAAGCCTAACTATACTTGCAAGTTTTTAAGCCTTCCCAACCCCATCACCAAATTTTAAATCAGGTCTCTTCAAATCTTGGATCTATCCCTAAGTGACTCCATCAGAAGAGCTTTATCTGAAAGGAGTCAGATAAAAACCAGACATACCAGTTTGCCTAGGACCCTTCTGTTCTTGGCACTGAATGTCTTGTGTCCCAGGAACCTGAGACTGTGGCCACTCATGTGATTCTCACAGGGGTTTGGGGGTGTGCAGCTGGGAGAATCTGGGGCAGAGAATGTGGCACAGGACTCAGCTAACGAGGACAGGAGGTGGCCTGTCCAGTTCACGGGTGCCCACAGCTCTCTTGCTCTCGTCCTAGTGACCTGGCTGGTCCTCAGTGAGATTTATCCAGTGGAGATCCGTGGGAGAGCCTTCGCCTTCTGCAGCAGCTTCAACTGGGCAGCCAACCTCTTCATCAGCCTTTCCTTCCTCGACCTCATCGGTGAGTACTCTGGCCTCAGCCCAGGCAACATCCATCTGGACCTGGGGACAGTTTTCACCAGGGCTAAAGCTCCCAAACTGGCTGGGTCACAAGGGTGTGAGACCTGATACAGCCCAGCTTGTGAACCAAAAGGGAATTTTCCATCTCCAAGCACCTGAATGAGTGGGGTGGGTGGCCTTAGACAGGGCCAGTCGTGGGTTTTCCCACCTCAGGGACTGACCTTCACTCTTCCTCAGGACATTCCTGCCTCATGGTATAAAGGTGGCTGCCAGCAGGCCTCTAGTACAGCCCCAGCCCTCATTGGCTCAATAAGATCACCTGTCCCTCCCAGAGCCAATGGCTGGTGCTATTCTGATGTCCAGGGCTCCTTTAAGTCTGGACAGTTCTTAGGACGGGGTTACTTTTCTACTCCCCATGGCCAAGTGTTTCCATGTCTAGCCCTTGAGGCTGTGGGGACATTTTGGAGAAGTCACTCACATGGCGGTCTCCCAGCCTTCCTTCTCCCTGCTGCCCCTGTCCCCAGACATTTTTGTGTGGGGTGGATGAACAAGACAGAAGGGGGAGGGAGGGGAGAGAGGGAAGGGAGGGGAGGGAGAGAGGAGAGACTCATCGTGAGTCCTGCCCTACCCTCACCCCCATTTCACAGATGAGGAAATGTGTAATCCCTAAGTCCAGGCAGTTGTCAGAGGACTGGAGCCTGGCCCTCCAAACCAGCCCAGGGCAGATCCCACTGCTCAGGGAAGCTGATGGAAGGGTGGTCTTGGCTGCCAGAGAGAAAGGCACCCACACAGAACCTGATATCCCCCTCTACAGAGTCGCTTCCTTCAAGCCCCCTCTCCCTGTCATGGGCCCTCTGACTTTAGGGGCCTCTGGTGACATCACTGATGTGGTCCTTAGCCTTGGGTAGAGCCCTCTGTTCTGGGCTGGAGCAGTGGTTCCTATCTTCCTGCTCTCCTGGATCAGATACACAGAGTCACCCTTTGTGGCCTTCTGGAGCAGAAGCTCTGCAGCCACCTTTGCCATGGCTGGTCCCTGCAGCTAGCCACACCTCCACTCAGGTGTTCTGACTCCGAGGGACCTTTCCCTCCGTACAAGTTGCCCTTACCGTGCTGGTGGCCTCAGCCTCGGTGACAGCCAGGGACTTGTCAGGCATTCTGCAAACTGGCCGTCCCCGGTCCTTGCAAGGGTGAACTGTTGGTTCTATACCTAGGACCTGTTGGGTAGCCTGGGCCTCAAGAGCAGGGTGCTCAGCTCCTGGCCCACACTCTCAACATTGTGTCCCAAGGTGCCATCGGCTTGGCCTGGACCTTCCTGATCTATGGGCTGACTGCTGTCCTTGGCCTGGCCTTCATCTACTTGCTTGTTCCTGAAACAAAAGGGCAGTCACTGGCTGAGATAGAGCAGCAGTTTCAGATGAACAGGTACGTGGTGGGTGGGGCTGGGGGCGGGGACAGTGCCGCAAAAGTGGGCCCTTCAGGGCCTCAGGGCCCTCTTCCTTTTGCCAGATGCTCACATCTCCTCCTGCCTTACTGGCATTGTCCCCAAGGAAACTTCAGCTGTTTTGTGCCATCTGACAATGGCTCTGCATTGACCTAAAGGCTCCACTCCCGGGTTTGTGTGTGTGGTGAAGGGATCAAACTCGGGCTTTGCATGTGTAGCCAAGCATTCTAGCCCTGAGCCACATTCTGCTTTTGAGACAGGATGCTGCCATATAGTCCACCACATTAACTTAGGGCTTGCTGTGGAGTTTAAGCCGACCTCATACTTGCAAGCTTCCTGCCACCATGCCAGGCTCTCACAGGAATTGAAAATTAATTACAAAACCACAGAGTATTGGAATCTTAAAACCACCGACTCTTAGACTCATGGGCTTTCGAGAAAAGAACGTAGCTGAGGGCTTAGTCCGTGTTCCACCAGGTGTTTGTACTAAGTCCTTGCAGCCATGTCCCAGGCAGGGTTTGAGGCCTTTGGGGCTGCAGCAGAGGTCAAGAATGACGAGGTGCTGTCCTCAATGAATTGCTGTTCAAGTTGGGAAGGGGCAGAAAATAAGTCAACAGACCATTGAAGAGGAGTGGTCTAAATTGATGATATTCAATGAGAAGAAACATGAAGCCGCATATCTTCTGGGAGACCAGACTAGCACAGAGAGGGACAGAGGATCAGTGTTGTGGCTCAGTTAGAGCGAGGACCTTTCTGAGTAGAGGGGACTTCGGTCAGTGAGGAGGGGAGGCAGCCATGTAAAGATGAGGGAGGGGCATCCTAGGTGGAGGGAGTAGCTGGTGCAAAGACCCTGAGGTGGGATCCTGTCTGACTCGGGCAAGGAACAAGAGATCCCTCTCGTGGGACTGGAAGAGGGAGGGAGGAGGGGGGAAGGTCAGAGCAGCCAGATGGAGTTAGACCACTTCCAGTCTGGAGGTCACAAACAGGATTTCAGAGGCTTAGCACCCTGGGAGAAAAGAGGGGGGACAGGTGCCCCGGACGGGATGCTGCAGTGATGAGAAAATGCCCTCACCTTTCTTACAGTCCAGGTTCCTGGCTGCCTGCTCTATTTCCAGGATGGCCTGGAGAGCTTTTTTTTAAAGTCATTGTAATATTGAGCCAGCCTGCCGAACACCACAGCCGATGTGGGCGTAGTGCAGCTCCTTTAGCTAGGGTGTTGGTGTTTGGGTTGTTGACCAGAGGTGTATTTAGAATTCCCCAGGTACATGGTGACCCTGCTTGCAGAGGTTGGGGGTGCTTTTATCCTGGGTCCTGGAACAGTGACAGGCACATCCCAGTCATCAGTGACCCAGCTCTATGAATGAGTGAAATGGAGTTCAGGGCAGCCCGTGACTGAGCTGATACCTGCCTGAGTGGGGGGAAAAGGCAGGTGACTTCAGAGCTGGGTGGGGAGGGAGAATGTTCTGGGAGGAGGGAAGAGCAAGGCCCTGGCTGGAGTGATGGCCGTTCTGATGTTTGAAGAGAGTCACAGGAGGCCAGTGTGGCTGTGATGTTAGGCTGAGCATTACACAGGTCCTCACAAGGACATGAAAGGGTGTGGCTTTGAGTTTGGAAAGGGGACCATGGCTGGGATGGAGACAGCAAGCCCGGAGGAGCTGCACACGCTGCAGGCTGGAGAACAGGGGTATGCATGTTAGGAAGGAATCAGGAAGGGGTGGAACAGGGTGGGGGCCATGATGTCCTTTGCTTCCTGCTCAGGGAAGGCCGCAGGCCTGCTGCTCTCTGATCCTTGGTTTCCTTGGCAGGTTCCCTCTACGCTTTGGCCACAGGCAGAACCCCAGCGGTATCCAGTACCACCGTCTGGAGGTCTCCTCAGCCTCCTAAGGCTCCTGTCTGCTTGGAAGGTGCTGGCACATTGGTTTCTGCAGCTCCATCTCCCTGCCTACCAGGGCCTGGAACTCATGATCCAGGTTTCCTTCTGTAGTGGCCCTGCCCCAAAGGGTGCCTCTTGCTGGGGTGAGAGATGAACCCTCTACTCTTCGTTTTGAGTGTGAGACTCCAGGGACTCTGGAAGATCCGGCTCCATGCTTCAGTTTCCCCGTGGAGTTGGCTTGTCTGCAATGTTTATAATGACATCCTCTGTGGTGTCTTCACCAAGGACTTCTCAGATGACCCGGGAAGGAAGTGTCTTCCACTGCCAGCCCTGAGCCAGCGGAGATTGCAAGTCTCTGCCTTCCTTGTCCACTTGCCAGGGTCTTAGTGATCGGGAGCCTGTTTGGGTCACTCCCTTCCTCTTACCCAGGATATTTATCAGGCCCTGGGACTCTGACTGAGGACAAGAGGCTGTTGCTAGGATGGCTTTATGACCCTGGCCTCAGTTTCCTCCACGTGTTGCACAGAAGCCTAGACTAGGCTGCTCCTAAGTCTCAGACCAGGGACATTAAACACTCAGCGAGGGCTCTGTCACACCACATGGTCCTGGGACAGAAGCTTTGTTAGTAGAGAGTGTACCTAGATTCGAGAGTCAGGACCCTGGAATGCAAGAGCTGGCCCCCATCACGTGACAAGTGCCAGGGTAGGGCAGGGAGCTTTGAAGGAAGAAAGAAGGGATTGGAGGGACTCACCCAGGTGTTGGAGAAAGAAGGGACTGGAGGGACTCACCCAGGTGTTGGTGGTTGTGGCTTCTACTTTGGGTGCTATTGACATCCTCAAGCCTCAATTTCTCCATCTGCAGAATGGGCAGAGTTGTGCCCCTCAGAATATATTGACTTCCCCCATCTCCTTTAGGAGGGTCTTTAGTGAGCTCTGGGGGCTTCTGCCCACTGTGTTACACAGGGCACCTCCTTTGGGGCATTGTAAGGAGTCAGTCAGCTGGAGTCCAGCAAGTGGCTAAGGTCAGAGGTCACATAAGGAGGACGTAAAAAAAAAGATAGAGTTGGTTCCTGGACACTGGGTAGCTGGCCTCACTGGCACTGTAAATCACACCCTTTTGGTTCCCAAGCCTGGCCCGGTGACCTTGCTCTTCTTCTAGATACTTCATTTATAGCCAGTGGTGTGCTGGCTGGCTCCCCAGAGCCGACTGCCACACAGTCAGACTTCTGCAAACTGGTTGCTAAGCACTGCCATTATTTAAATTATAATTTAAATTAATTTATAATAAGCAATTGATGTAATTCTAATAGTCAATACTCAGACTTCATCATCTCCCACCAGGTGTGGTGGCACATGCCTGTGATTCCTGCACTCAGGAGACTGAGGCTGGAGGATTGAGCGTTCTGGGCCAGTCTGGTTTTAAACCTTGTCCTGCTAAATAAATAGGTAAATACAAAAGGCAAACCCCTGTTACCACCTAATTTCTCCCTCCTCCGTGCTGCTGGATCATCCTCATGCGTGTCTGGTGGAGATGGAGGATGGTGCTGTGCTTCTGCATTCAATGCCGTCACAGTAAATGCCTGGGCACGTCTTTGCCTTCCAGAGGCCAGGGAACACTGCAGACCAGGGCTTGGTCTATTGTCTGGTTGATTTTTCTGGAGATGAGAGCTGCCGGGTCAAGGGTTAAGGTCCCTCCTGTGTGTAGCTGGTATATTGAATACAGCACAGAAAATGGGGTGTGTGTGAAAATTCCTCCCCTCCGATCAGTTCAGTAGACACTTGTTCGTGGCCTCTATGGAGGGAGGGGCTCTGATGTATATCTGACCTTCGGGAATGTGTGTCCATCACCTGTCTAGCCCCAACTGCACACTGCTTATGGAACACTCTTTAGA
>CABHPH010142832.1:0-11442 GCA_902168325.1 Peromyscus nudipes
TGTAGCATGAATCTTAAAAGTCTTAACGAGTTCTTATTAATAAAATCAAACCTGAGCCAGGTATTGGGGTGAACACTGGAAGGTCAGAGAGACAGAATAAGCCACAGCTATCTCACCTCGCTGGGTCCTCAGCTGGTCTTGTTTCCTCAGACTGGATGCCCCGAGCTCTCATCCAGAATGGGTCTCAGCTGGACTGCTGCTAGAAGCCTGAAAGCTTAACCAGCCACATGCTTCTCCAGGCCGCTTCTACAGGCCAAATGCCTGCTCAGGCCAAATGCCTCCAGTTTCTGGTCCTCACGCCTTATATACCTTTCTGCTTTCTACCACCACTCCCTGGGATTAAAGGCTGACTTTCTGGGATTAAAGGCGTGGGTCACCATGCTTGGGTGTATCCTTGAACACATGAATTTCTGCCTCTGGAATGCTAGGATTAAAGGCGTATGCCACCACTGCCTAACCTCTGTTTCATATTGTGGCTATTCCGTCTCTGACCCCAGGTAAGTTTATTAAGGTACACAATATTTTGGGGAACACAATACCACCACAGTCCACCTTGTTTTTAGAGGCAGGGTCTTTCAATGGGACCTGGGGCTGACCATTTTGGCCAGGCTAGCTGGTCAGTGAGCTCTAGTGGTCTGAGGTTTTCCACTTCCCAATGCTGGCTTACAAGTATGTTCCCTAAATGGATTTTTTTTTGTGGGTCCAGAGGGTGGGGGGGAACTCAGGTCCTCATGCTTGTGAGGCAGGCGCCTTAACCAATGAGCTATTTCCCCAGCCCTTGGTTATGGTTTTAAACCCGTGTTCTGGATTGTCTGCTACAATTCCTTCACCCCTTAGGAAGTCGCCATCTTCATTTCGGCTTCTGCTAGGGTCAAGCTAGCTCTCCTTCCGGTTCCTGCTGTGCCTTTTGTTGATGCTGAGTGTGCTGCCTGCTGGAACTTTCCCATTAGTTTCTCTCCTGCTACTTCGGAAAGCGGATGGCTTTTCAGGTTCCCACATCGTCTCTTTGTCCGGGGTCTAGTTATTGCTGGATGTGGGATGTGGCTGATACAATGCAAAGACATGACTGAGAAGAAAGCCATGCTTCCCCACTCGCCACCTGGCCTTTGGGATGCACAGTTAACACGCTGACGAGCCACTGGCTTCAATTTGCAGCTTGGGGAATAATTCAAACCATAACATGGGCGGCTCGAGACTTTGAACAGAACGGAGTTTCTTCTGTTTGAAGCCGTGCTTCATCTGGTGTGTGAATGGGAGATGTGCCTCTCTTAATTTCATTCAATAGAAGAAAGAATTTGTTCAAACTGGTCTTATTTTCATTATTTGAAGTTGGGGTTTTTACAAATAGAATCTCTTCATACTCTTTTGAAGCTGAAGGAGTCTTATCCAGCTGGGATCTTCTTTCTACCCAAGGAACCAATGGTACCGCCCCTCTTCGGTCTATTTTTTTCCTCATTTTAGCGTATGTAGCCCAGATATGTGAAATCTCACAAGTGAAAGGATCCTTTGAAAGAAATGCCCCCTAGAACCACAAAAGACAACCTTTCGAATCTTCCCCTGCTCTTTAGTGGTGGCACATGATGCTGGCATGATTTCAGTCACAGCAGCATTTTCTGGAGGAGCGTGAGGATGACTTTGCCATGTAAGGTAAAGCTCCCCAAGAAGGCCATGGATAGAGAAGCTTCCCATGCCTAGGGAAGGGGACATGCCAGCTTTAGGACCATCTTGGCAAAAAGAACATTTGCAAGGCTGTGAAGATGGTTTAGTGGGTAAAATGCTTGTGGTGAACACACAAGGAACTGAGTTCAGATCCACAGACCCCACGTAAAAGCCAGGTGTGATATCATGTACCCATAACTCCAGTTTTGGGGAGGATGGAGAGTTCCAGGTTCACTTTTGACTATATTTCATTAGTTCAGATGACTAGTTTTCATTGTCAACTTGACACAACCTGGGATTACCTGGGAAGAGAGTCTCAATAAGGGATTGTCTATATTGCATGAGCTTGTGGGCGCTTGCCTGAAGTTAACTGATATATGAAAACCCAGCCACCAAGGGCAGCACCATTCCCTAGGCAGGTGGCTCTGAACTGTGTAAGAGTAGAGAAATTGAGCTGAGCATAAGCAAGCATCTGTGAGTTTATTTCTCTATGTTCTTGACTGTGCATTTGATGTGACCAACTGTCTCAAGCTCCTGTCACTTTGAGTTCCCCACATTAATGGAACATGACCTGGAATTGTGAGCTGCAATAAATCCCTCCTCCCCTAAGTTGCTTGTTGCCAGGATATTGTATCACAGAAACAAGAAATGAAACTAGAACACAGAGAGACCCTATCTGAAAAGTAAGGTGAGGAGAGAAGGAAGACAATATCTTAAGTCAATCTCTGGCTCCCCCCCATACACATAAATAGATGAGTGGATACCACCTCCCACCCAAATGAAAAATAAATAAATAAAGGAACATTTGCAGAGACTGTGCTGAGCTCTGGGTAGCATTCCCCAGTACCAGGTACATCCAGAGCCTGTCAGGTCACAGGAAGGTCTTGATGAGTAGCATGGTTGAGATGGATCATCCAATTATTGTAACCTGGTTCCCTCAAGCTTGGAGTCAGGTGTAAGGACACTGCCTTGCTCACATGGGCTTTGGTTCCACGTGGTGCCTACAGCATTAGTTTCCCTGTGTCACTCGTTGAGCCAACAGTGAGCAGAATCATCCTGCACCCTGGAGAAGGAGGGTGTAGACAGGATCTCCTGGTAATAACGTGGTACTTAGTTGGCTTGATCTGGACGTTGGGTTTCAGAACAGGATTGAGGTTGGAGGATGATGAGAAGGGGCAGTTATTCTTTAAAGTTTCATCTCAAGGATTGTGGGTGCTAGCAAAAGTCTTGATCATCTTGTTTTTCTCAAACCCGGCACTCATCCTCAGTGTCAATAAATGGATATTGTAATGGCTATTCTTGGTTGTCAACTTGACTATATCTGGAATGAGCTACAGTACAGAAATGGAGGGCACACCTGTAACCTGGATCTTGAGGCAAGAAGACAATATGCTTTTGATCTGGATCTTGAGGGTGGAAGACATAGGTTTTTGATCCAGATCTTGAGGTGGGATGGCACACGCTTTTAATCTGGGCCACACTTCCTGCTGGAGGCCCATATAAGGACAATGGAAGAAGGAATGGGATTTGTTTGTTCTTCTTCTGCTTGCCCTCACCTTGCCAGGACATCATTCCTTCACTGGCATTGGAGCATACTTCTTTGGGATTCCAGCAAATACAGAAGACCAGCTGAGACACCCGGCCTTGTGGGACAGAGCAACTACTAGATTCTTGGACTTTCCATTCACAGCTAGCCATTGTTGGATTAGTCGGACTGCTGCCTATAAGTCATTCCAATACCTTCCATATATACATATGGAATGAATATATATATATATATAAATCTATACAATCTATCCTATATCTATCTATCTATCTATCTATCTATCTATCTATCTATCTATCTATTTATCTATCTATCTACATCTCTCTATCTCTTCATTCCATAAGTTCTGTGACTCCAGAGAGCCCTGACTAATACAGATGTCTATCTGATGCCAGTGCATGGTAAGTTACCATAATTGTCTGTGGTTTTGGAGTCCCAAAAGTAGCTTTGGTCTTACACATACATCTCTTTCCTTAGGTTTCAGGGAGGTGTTATTATAGCTCTTGCCATTGGCATAGAGCTTTGTCTTCCTTCATCTTCATGTCTATTGTAGTGTTGTATTACCACTCAGCACATCCCTGCAGGTCACAGTGTGTAGTTGAGGCCACCTTACCTGGAGTTGAAAAGACTCCAACTGGGCACCCAAGCTAGGAGCCAGGATTTGGTAAAAGACAGAGAGGTAAAGGCAGGCTTTTTGAAGGTTGATTGTCTTTTCAATTAACAATTCAAAAATCATGACATATGTGTCTAAAAGATATTCCTCTCCCAAACAAAACAAACCACAGATCCAAGGAGTGGGAGGCTCCTGGTGATCACATTCTGTGTGAACCGTCATTCACTGACAGGGTAACGCCGTGTCTCGGTAATAGGCCATTTTCCCCATCACTGCACAGAGCTAACCAACCTCCAGTTTGCTTTGAAGTTTTCATCTCTGGATCTAGTGCAAGCTCTTTTATTTTCCTGGCAAAGTCAACACAATGAAATTTACGGCACTTGCAAATATCTTTTAAAATGGTATTTGAAATTTTATATAAAACAGGAAGGGCAAAGAATAGCTAAAAACAATTTAAGAGGAGAGCATGTGGGAGGGGTTTTCTGCCTGTCTGAGGACTTGCTCTACGGCTGCTGTGAGCAGGACAATCAGACACGGGCACAAACAGAGACACAGAGATGACCAGAGTGAAGCGCCAACTATGGCGCCAAGGTAATTTGATGGAGAAAGGATAATCTTTTCAACAAATGGTACTGGAGCAGCTGGGTGCTCATATGGGGGAAATAAGAGACCCAATCTTTACTTCATACACAAAGATTAAACTGGGTCACAAGTACATGACTGGATCAGACTGGCCTGTAGACATGTCTGGCCATTGTCTTGATTGTTAATTGATATAGGGGGGGCTCAGCCCACTATGGGTGGTACCATCCCTAGGCAGGTGGTCCTGGGTTGTATAAGAAATTTAGTTGAGCCTGAGCCTGCAAGTGACCCAGTAAACAGCTTTCCTCCATGGTTTCTACATCAAGTTCCTCTTAAAGGTCTTGCCCTGACTTCCATCAAAGATGGGCTGTGATCTGGAAGTATGAACCAAATAAACCCTTTCCTTCCCAAGTTGCTTATGGTCAGAGTGTTTTTGTCACAGCATCAAAAAGCCCATTAGACCAAACCAAATATAAATGCTAAAAACTAGAAACCCCCCCAGGAAAAACAATCTAATATGAGACGGTCGTCATGACCTCAGGATAGGCAGAGATTCCTAGTCTAGGAATCTGGAACTCCAAAAGTATAAATCAAGGAAAGGCAAAAATCAGTGAATTCAGGGCTGGAGTTGACTCAGAGCTGAAGGGTGTGTGCTGCTCTTACAGAAGTCAGAATTCTGTTCCCAGCACCTGTGTTGAGTGACTCACAGCTGCCTGTGACTTGCTTTAGAGTGTCTGACATCCTCTTCTGGCTTCCTGGGGACACCTTCATGCACATGCACACCCCTACATGCACATAATTAAAGATAAACCTAAAAATCAATTAAGTTTGACTTCATCAAGAATAAAAAAGCATCCATTCTTTTTGAGATGCCATGGATGAAATGAACAAGTGACAGATTGAGAGAAAATATTTTCAATATACATTTCTGGCAAAGATTTTGTACCCATAATGTGACTCAACCATACAAATAAACAGTCAACAAATTGGGCAGAAGGTTTGAACAGATACTTTACACACAAGAAAATATACGAATGGACAATGAGTATCCAAGAAAAGGCCCAACATTATTAGTCATCAGGAAATGCAAGCTAATACCACAGGAAGCCATGTTTCACATTTACTAGAAAGGCTACAGTTTAAGAAATACCCACTATGGAGAAAGTATGGAGTAACAGAAGGGTCATGCCTTCATGGTGGGAATGGGCCACACTAAATACACTGTGACCCAGTTTGGTAAATCTTGATAAAACATTTCAAATACAGTCCATCAGTTTTTCTTTCCTGTTTACTTATGCAAGTGATGAGAAATCATTGTTGTACAGGCTCTTCTCCAGGCCATATTGCCACCACCTTCAGGAGTTCTGCTGGATCTGCTTGCAAAAGATCACCCTAGCCTGTGCAGTTGGCCGGTGACCTTCCCTCATAGAAGGAGAGGATGGAGAGGGTCATGGGATCCACACCTGAGAATCCAGTTTTCTGTCTCAACTGATGTATGCAATTCTGTTCTAATTGCATCTGGCCTTGGGGTCTTGGGGAGAAGCTGGATGTTATAGGTAGGGAAGGACTAGGGGAGGGGCTGCCACTTATAAGGCTATGGGAAAACCATCCTACCTGCTTGGGAAAGACTTTCCTGTGTGGCCTTTGGGGGAGGTGAGAATTCATGCTCCTGTAAGTGACCCCTCACCTGTACTCTGTAAATAAACCCAATAAACTTCAGTGGTTCCCCAGAGTGAGCTTTGGTGGAATTGTACCTTGTTTTGTAATCAGGACCTTGGGAGGAGGGGTAGATGTTCTTTATGTCTCTCCAAGGAAGGAATATTAACATGAAAACTTACATGTTAACGTTTAGTTTATAATCGTTAAGAACTAGAAACAATACAAATATCTATTAGCATAGATAAACAAACTGTGGTACGTCCATACAATGGAATACGACTTGTCAATAAAACAGACTGAATTGACTGGTTATGGTGGTGTACCCCTTTAATCCCAGCACTTGAGAGGCAGAGGCAGGTGGATCCCTGAGTTTAAGGCCAGCCTGGTCTACAGAGTGAGTTCCGGACCAGCCAGCACTATAGAGTGAGAACCTGTCTCAAAAAACAAACAAAACCCAGACTAAATTGTTGATGTATGATGGCATGGATGACACTAAAAGACATGCTGAATGAAAGAAGCCAGGCATAAAATAATACACATAATGTTGTCTCACTTACTTGAAATGTTAGGAAAAGCCAAGTCTAATGTTGGGTGTTGATCCGGGGGATTGAGTGGGATGAGGCATTAGGACATTTTCCTCTGTAATAGAAACTTCCTATATATTTTACTGAGTTTGGTAGTTACATAAGTGTACAAATTTGTCAAAACTCATTAAAATATTTGGTAAAATAGGCATGATATATAAGTTATACCTCAAAAGTTAATCCAAAAACTCAAATTGTACAGAGTGCATTAATAACATGTTTGTGTTATCCTAATGGAATAGTAGAATCAGTCTGAAGGAAAAATTCATATTTTCACTACAGGCTTCTTTTGGAATCCTATAGTTAGGGCCCTAGAAGTTGTAAGGACCTTCTTATGGCTAAGTAGTACTCCATTGTTTGGATGGACCACATTCACCTAGTGTTAGATGTTTGGGTTTTTCTAGTTGAGTTATTTCTGTGATCATGAACTCCCAGAGTTTGCCTTGTAGACAGGAACCTCAGGAAGCCATTTGTGAGAGAGAGGTGAATGGGTCACTCTGGTTTGGGATTTTTCGGAAACCAGGAGTTGTCAAAAGTCCAACAGGCCATTGGGCAAGGGATAGATGCTTAGAAGGAATAAGACACTAGTTTGGAGGATGCTGTCTAATTTAGTCACTTAAAAAGTGCTATATCTAAAGTGCCCACTTTAAAAAAAATGAAGTTTCATTTTATAATTCTTATAATCAATTGAATATTCAGAGTTGAGCTGCCACTTGACCACCAAGCTCAGTTAGATCCTGAGTCCTTAGCGCCAAGTGCAGTGTCTGGCACACAATAGATTCTGGTGCGACACTTCTTGAATAATAGTATAAATATGTGAAGTCAAGATTTAAGGGATGCATGTGGCTTTGCTAGTGTATCAGTCAGTATAAAGTAGATTCTTCAGTGGTAACAAACATCCCTCCCGATTGGGTGTGATGACATGGCGGACATGTATCTTTCACACAACATTAGTTCTATGGCTGCTACTATAGTTCTTCACATTCCCAGAAAACGAGGGCTGCCAGGTGAGATTTGGTGAATGTGCAACACCATTTCTGCCACACAGATTAGGTTCTGTTACAGCTTGATACCCATGTCTACAGAGGGCCTGAGGCTTTTGGGAAAATGTGCCTTGCATGAAATAAATCTGTTTTCCTGATGGGTCATGTGGATGTAATGCTTATTTGTGCACACACTTTGGCTTACACAAAGCCCTCCTTCTGGGATGCCTTCTATTTCCTTGTTGCATGAACCTAAATTTACCCACATTCTTAGATATTTGGTTAAGAGTTACTTCTTCCAGTGATCCATCTATGGTCCTTGGCCTGATTAACTGAATAACCATTTAGATACTGTCTCAGTCCATTTTCCTTTACTATAACAAAATGCCCTAGACCAGGACCTTATAAAGAATAGATGGTTATTTGACTCATGGTTCTAGAATCTGGGAAGTCCAGAATCATGGTATTGGCATCTGGTAAGAGCTTTCTTGCTGCTTTGTAACAGGGCAGAGGATGGTGAGTACTGGCTCTGCTCTCTCTTCCTTTAATTTAGCCATCAATGACACTGGAGCTCCACCCTCATGACCTCATCTGTCTTAATTCCCTCCCCAGAGACCCGTCTCCAAGTACCATTAATAGAGGAATGTGGGATTAAGTTGTTTTTTTCTTCTCATGCAAGAGATTCATGGGGGGCAAAAGGCTGCTTCTGAGAAGGGATAGGACAGAGAGAGAGACAGAGACAGAGAGACAGAGAGGAGAGAGAGAGATGGCCTGGGCTTTTATAAAAGGTACGTGACTCATGGAGACAGTGGAAATGTGTTGCATTTGGTGGCTGGTGATGATGTAGATGCTGGTGTTGAGTTGCTGAAGGAGGGCTGGCAGGATTAAGTTTTTAAGACATGAACATCTGAAGGATACATTCAAACCATAGCAGATACAAATTAGCTACTTTTCTCATTGTTGTCACCAAGTCCCCTATAAAAGTAACTTAAGGAAGAAAAGGTGTGTCTTTGATCACAGTTTGTGAATACTGTCCATCATCAAGGAAAGGGGCTTGGTGGCAGGAGCGGACATCGATGCTTGTGTTAAGTCTGCTATCAGGAAGCAGGGATGAACTGCAGGTACCCATGTCACTTTCTTTGCTTGGTCTGGGACTCCAGCCTGTGGGATGGTGGAACCCACACTGAGTGGGGCTTCCCTCTTCATTTAAATGGCTCTGGATGAACCTCCACAGACACACCTAGAGGTGTATCTCCCCGTGACTCTCAATGCAATTAAATTAACAATCAAGATTTATCACCTCATTCCACCCAGCATTTGCTTGTATGTAGCCACACTGTTTCAGATATTGCTACATAGCCTACTTTAGAATTCTTTCCCAGCCCAGAAATTAAAGAGTCTGCCCCAAGCTTTCTTCTGCTTCTAGTGATCATCTGCACGGCCCCTGGTCTGACTAACTGTACATACATTTAGAGCTGTCTTCATCCATTTACTCTCCCCCTAACAAAATACCCGAGACCAGGTCTCTTATAAAAAATAGAATCCCCCACATAGCAGAGGACTAGGCAGATGGTGAATGGTCAGTCTACTTGGATTTTTAGTGAACACCAGGTGAACAAACCAGAAACTGGAAGCAAGCAGTTGCAGGGGTGGAGTTGGGAAAGCAGACCTGCCCAGCTTAACAGGCTCCACAAGGGCCTTCTTTGTGACTATTTCAGAATGTCATGTGGTTGGGGCCAATGTCATACAACCTTCCCTGATGTCAACCAGGATAGGTATTTCTTTATTGGTCTCATACCTACCAGGTCTCATTGAACAAAAGCAAACCACGTAGAGGTCTCATGGGCTGTGAGGGCAAGTTCTCTGAAAAGTTGAAGAGCTCTGGCCCCGGACCCCTGTATACCTGCTGAAGTGAGATTCATCTGCCCCCAGTCTCCCGAGTCCGTGCGGGGGCATAAGGAAGCGAAACAGTAATCATTGGGTCTGGAGCTATTCCTCCTCCCTGTCGGAGCCAATGTTCTTGGGTGTGCAATGTGAACATGCTGCACTCATTTGCAGCCATTGTTCTCTCTAAATGAGAAAATGCAAATGAGGCACTCAGGGTATTGCGCCATAACTCGCAGCATAAAATTCTTGACATCAACACGAAGCTACTTAGCATAATTTCCCTGTTAATAAACTGCCAATTTAGTCATTTAGGTTTCGGCTTAGAAAGGAAGCAACAGTGTCAGGCTGTAGATTTTTTCCCTCCTCCCCAAACATGCCCAAGTTTATTATTTTGATGTTTATGTTAAAACATAGGAAATTGGAGTTTATGTGATTATTTGAGGATCTTCTACCCTAATTTGTTTGCTTTCATAGTTCTGAAAATCTTTGCTCATTTGAAAGGCAAAGTGTAATTTTTTTTCCAGAGCACTTTCTTCTGTCTGGGATAAAATTTCCACATTTCACATGACTGAGGACCATATTGAGGGTTTGACTGAATAAGGTCTAGGCTGAAGGTGCTGAGCTGGGGCTATCCCTGCTGTGACTCAATGCAGAGACCCTCAGGGAGATGAGTCTTGGGGCTACTGTCTGGCTTCAGAGTCTTGTTCCTGCCAGGTCTAACAGCCTCCAAGCCGCCCATCCGAGGCATCTCCTGCAATGGTAGCTACTGTTTGCTTATCATGTGCCCATCATTGAGAGGGAGCCAGGGTAACACATACCTGAACGGAGAGCAGACATGACTAAGTGTCTCATACAGCCACAGTTGAACATAGAGCAGGAGCGACACATGGCACACCCAGAGGGGAAGCCAAGGATCTGACTGGGTTTGTGCTTTTGAAGAGCTCACAGCTGAGGTTCACTCCATAGAGCGGCTTGGTCGAAGCTTTACAGAGCCCGATCACTTGCTACATTCTTCCTTTCTGTTAAGCTGCTGTGAAGTGTGGGCTCTGCCTAAACAGGAACGGCCTGCAGTGATGTTTTAGCAGCTATTCTGGGCCAGATGCTGTTCAAGCCACCAGCTATGCAAAAGTCTCTGTTTCGAATGAGGTGACTGACTGGGCTTCTGGGTCAGACAGACAGAATTTGGGCTAGGCTGCTGGCCACACCTGCATCGGTGCTGTCCTGTTGATAAAATAGACCACGGAATCAAAGAATCATTGAGAATATTGAATGAGGCATCAGAAAATGTAAAGGGCACAGTCAGCAATAGGTGTTTCATGTGCTAGGGAGGAGGGTTCGTGGTGGATAGCAGTTGTAATTGCATCTAGGCTGGTGCTAGGTCCACACTGTGCCCTACCTAGATGGAGGGTTTGATGGTGTTGACTCTGCCCATGTCATTACTGTGTGTCCTCAGCCTGGAGTCTTGTTGGGTCTCTGGTGCTGTATGAAGCGACTTACTCCTTCTGTGGGCCCACGGGCAAAAGTCTAGGAGAAGCAAATTTCTGGCCATTGCCTTGTTACTGTGTCCCCGCTAGTGGAGCTGGGAAGATGCATCCAGTGCCCCCTGGGGCTGGAGTGTATCCTCATGGGTGCTGGAGGATGCAGCAGTTGTTCTTTCATTACGGTCATCAAAACCCAACCAGAAGCGACTTCAAGGAGGAAGGGCTTGTTGGGCTCACAGTTTGAGGGGATACAGTCCGTGATGGAGGGAAAGGCAGCGGGTGGCTCTGTGGTAGCAGGATTGTGAAGCTGGGCCTCTTAATTTCACATCTAGGCAGAACAAGGAGAATGTGACAGGAAGTGAGACCTGAACCCCATGATTTGCCTTCTCCAGCAAGGCTCTTCTTCTTCTTCTTCTTCTTCTTCTTCTTCTTCTTCTTCTTCTTCTTC
>CABHPH010142832.1:11452-41641 GCA_902168325.1 Peromyscus nudipes
TCTTCTTCTTCTTCTTCTTCTTCTTCTTCTTCTTCTTCTTCTTCTTCATTTTTCGAGACAGGGTTTCTCTGTGTAGCTTTGGTGCCTGTCTTGGGTCTGTAGATCAGGCTGGCCTTGAACTCACAGAGACCCGCCTGACTCTGCCTCCTGAGGGCTGGGATTAAAGGTGTGCACCACCACCACTGCCCAGCTAAGGCTCCACTTCTTAAGCGTTCTTCTAAAACAGCACCATCAGTTGGGGATCACAAGTTCAAATGCAGGAGCCTGGGGGGTAAGAGTGGGGATTTCAAACCAACAAAAGACCAGCATGGCTCGGCCCTAGCTCCTTCCCTGACTTCTGTTTGGAAGAAAGGGAGTAATCTTGTTTTCCCTTGTTTGGTTGTTTCTTCTCTGAAGTCCCCAGATCTCATTCAGACAGAGACCAAAGATGAACTCTACCACGTCACTGCCCACTCAGACCCAGCTGCTTGGTTCCCACTGCCAGGTGAAAGCTCCCTGGTTGGAGGTTGTATTGGCCTAAGCAGGGGCTGTCATGGAAATGGAGGACCATCCTTGTTGGGGCAGGGTAAGGCTGCCTGATAGCTACCCCGAATTTGTGGTTCCTTGATTCAGTGTATGTATCCTTTCCTCTTGGAGATCATCTAGGTCCTTGGACTTTTGTGCCCCTTTGACCTTTGTCTATGGCACAAAGTTGATGGGTGATGTTGTTCTATATGTTTTGCTCTGACTGGTTGATAAATAAAGCTATTTGGCCAATAGTGAGGCAGAATAAAGTTAGGCGGGACATTCTAACTGGAGAGAGAGAAGAAAACAGAGCAGAGGAGACGTTGCTAGCCGCCGCCAGAAGAAGCAAGATGTAAAGATACTGGTAAGCCATGAGCCATGTGGCAAAGTATAGATTTTTAGAAATGGGTTAATTTAAGATATAAGAGCTAGCTAGTGAGAAGACGGAGCCATTAGGCAATACAGTTTGTAATTAATACAAGCCTCTGTGTGTTCATTTGGATCTGAACGGCTGCGGAACTGCGGGCCGTGGGAGCCGGGCAGGACCAGAAAAACTTCAGCTACACAAAGTAGCACTAATAAGTTCTAGACCTGCCCAGAGGGCAGTAAGGCCAGCAGGGGGTGGTCCTTGGATATTTTATACCCTTGGCTTTGCTTTCTTAGGGGGGTTTGGGAATGGTTTTGCCAAACCACACTCTATTCTGTTTGTTCTGATAATTAGTGGGGTTGTAATTAATGTAATTTTTTAAAAAGCTGAAAATGAGCATCTCTTCAATCATTTTTAGTTTTAATTTTTAAGATAAAGCATAATGAATCGTTCTTTTCACTGTTGACTTTGAGAGGATTCACTGAGGCCTCGGGATTTAGTGTCTGGTCCTTGGCATAAAGAGGATCTCTTTGTAGATCCCTCCCTCCCCCCTCCCTCCCTCCTCCTTCCCTTCCTTCCTTCTTTTTAAACAAGGTCTCACACATCCCAAGCTGGCTTGACCTTGAAATTCTGACCCTCTTGCCTCCCGAGCACTGGTACCACAGACATCTGCCACCATACCTGGTTTTTTTTGTGGAGCTGGATATCCAACCCAGGACTGTGTGCACACTAGGCAAGCTATGTCCCCAGCCCTATAGATTTCTTGTTCAAATAGTCAAGCATTGTTAGATTTTGAAGTCAGAAGCAGGATTTGATCCTAGGCTTCCTGTGTGTCTTGATGAGGGGGTCTTACACAGTGACTCTGCCTGTTTTGTGACCCAAGAAAGGAAGGGAGTGAGGTAAATGGCTATAAGATTCACATGCCATCCACATCTTCATTCAGGGGTGGAGCCAGGTGTCTGGTCATCTCACACTTGCTATTGTAGGCACTGTACAGCCTCATGGGCAGTACCCTTCAAAGTGGCTCCCTTGGCAATCGAGGCCCTATGCCTGCTGGACTTTGGTGGTGAATTCTACCTGGAAGGTGGGCAGGACACATCCCAGAGGAACCTAATGACTTTTAGGCTCAACTGTGTTTGTGACCAAGCTAGGTGATTTCCTTGTGAATGGCTATCACACCTTACCTTGGAGCCAGGAACTGACCTCAGGGGCTATGCATTTGACACCCATTTTACAGATACCGACACTCTAAGGTTGCTTTAGTAGCTGGTCAAGTGGCTGCCGAGAGGTGGGGCCAGGATTGAAACCTGGTGTCCTGGCTCAGGAATGATGCTATTAGTCTAGGCCTTTAGCCTTCCTGTCCAGGAGCACCATTCCCTTCAACAGGAGCACTCCAGACACAGGCTGCAGCAGGCAAGCCCTCTCTGTTCTCTTTGCAACCCCATCGGGCTTGTTGATGAAGCGCCACAGTGCCGTATCAATACCAGGATGACGCCATTGATTTTAGTGGCATTTAGATCACAAGAGCCTGTCTGAAGCTGCGCCCCAAGATTTATGCTCCCCCACATCCATTAGAGCTAATGGGAAATGCCCGCATAAATCATGAGCTACGATGGGGAGTTACAGCTCCAAGTCGCCCTTGGTGTATTTTAACTGCCTGCGCTGAACTGAAGTGCTCATCCTTTCTGACTACCACGCATTGCCTTGTCTTGCTAGTTTCCTAGAGGAAGCCTGGGACTGGGGAGAAAATTCCAAAGCCCTGGGCTCTGGGTATTGTGTAGCTGTGTGTCCTCAGGTAAATGATGCAACCTCTCTGAGCTCCCATCTGGACAATGAAACCCACGTCTCTCAGGCTGCTCTTGCCAGGAGAGTTAAGGCCCTGAGCCCTGTGAACACCAGCACTCCTTTCTTTCCACCATTTCTCCTCCCCTTGTGGGTGAGATGGGGGTGGTTGGGAAGCTTCCAACATGGAGTCTTAGTTAGGGTTACTCCTGCGATGAAACACCATGACCGAAAGCGACTTGAGGAGGAAAGGGTTTATTTGGCTTCCACTTCCACATTGAGTTCGTCACTGGAGGAAGTCAGGACAGAAACTCAAACAGGGCAGGATCCTGGAGGCAGGAGCTGGAGCAGAGGCCATGGAGGGGTGCTGCTTACTGACTTGCTCATCATGACTTGCTTTCTTAGAGAACCCAGGACCACCAGCCCAGGGATGGCTCCACCCACGATTTCACTAGTTAGGACGATTCCTTACAGCTGGATCTTATGGAGACATTTTCTCAGTCGAGGCCCCCTCCTTTCAGATGACTCTAGCTGGTGTCAAGTTGACACATGCACACATGGGATGAAAGGAAGGGATTGGATGATACAGAAGTCTTGCTGGTGGGGGCAGGATCCATGTTTCTTAAAGGAATTCATCAGAAATATTTCAAAGTAAGAGCTTCTCAGGGACAGCTTTTTCTTCTCCTTCTTAGCTTCTTTTCGTGTGTGTGTGTGTGTGTGTGTGTGTGTGTGTGTGTGTGTGTCTATGTGTATATGTGTGTGTCTATGTGTGTGTGTGTACACTCTCATTTGGCTCATAAGAATACTGTGGTTACAGGCCCATTCTGCTGTGTCTGGCTTCATTTGGGCTCTGGGGATTTGAACTCAGGTCCTCATGGTTGTGTGGCAAGTGGTTTACCCACAGAACCATCTCCGCAGTCTTTAATTTTCTCTTTAATCTCAGTGCTGTGCTCTGTGCCAGCCTCCAGCAGAAGCTGGCTGTGTAAGACAATACACACTCCCCTTCCCTGAATGCTTCCACATGTGGGTGTATGGTAACCTCTCCCTGTGAGAGCAGACTCCTCACTGGTCCAGACTATCTTCCCTCAGGATAGATGCTGGAAACTAACTAGTGAGCCAGGCTGCTGGTGTCCACCGCCTCTGGACCTTTTCAGGCACCTATGCAGGTATGCCTGGCTTTCCTTCTCTCCCCTCTGGATTTCCTATTTGTGCGGAGTCAGAGTGTTTCCATTTTTCATGAGGGCTCAGTTTGCACACAGTGTCTGAACCACACAGAAAACTAAGAATTTCTCAATCTGTCCAACACCTGACAGAAAGATCTCAAGGGAGGATGGATTTATTTTGGCTCCTGGTTTGAGGGAAGAAATGGTGGCAGGTGGTTCTGTGGCAGCAGGTGGCTCTGTGGTGGCAGGTGGTTCCATGTGGCAGGAGAGTGTGCCTGGGACTCCTCAGATCCTCACATCTTTGTGAATAAGAAGCAGGCCAGGCTACAAACCTTTAGGCTCACTTCCTCAAGGCTCCACCATCTCCTCCAACAGCATTAACAGCTGGGGACCAGGTGCTCACATACGAGCCTGGGTGGTGTGTGGGGTAGTTTACACTTAAATCACAGTAGTGTCCAGTCAGAAAACTGCTGATGGTTTCAAGGTAGAAGTCATCAGAAGCATCATCTTCCTTCCTCTGGGAATGCCACTTTTCAGAAGCGCAGGCTCCATTCTTCTAGCAGTGTGACCCAAGACAGGCTGTGGAGTTGTTTGGTACCAACTCTGAGTTTTTGGACTGAGAGAACTCCATGGGTCCTGACAACCCTGGCCAGGAGAAGTCGAACAGCTCAGAAGAGAAATAGGCTTTGTGAGCATGGCTGGAGGCAAAGGACATTCCCAACAGTGTTTCAGTGATGGGACAAAGCAGAGGTGACAGCATCCTGATGGGGTGAAGCGTTTCACTCCTTATCTGTTGAGATTGCTCTGTTGTCTTCCCGACCACAGATGTGAAAGCTAGCTTTCATAGGTCCACTCTGCTGGCCATTTCCCCACATCTATCCAATAATAGTCAGGTTATACAGCCAGGTGTCAACATCTGATGATGCTCTCATGTTGTCCAGGTTGACCTTGAACTTGCTATGGAGCCGTGGATAACCTTGAACATCAGATCCTCCCGCTTCTATCTCCTGAGTGCTGGGATTGCAGATGTGCATCACCTGCCTGATTCACTCTGTGTTTGGGCTGGAACCCATGGCCTCATATATGTGTACCAGGCATACACTCTGTCACCTGGGTGACATTTCTAGTCTTGGACATGCTTTTTAGAAAAGATGTATTTCTGTGTGCTTCTGTGCATGTGAGCCCAGGTATCTCTGAAAGCTGGAAAATTCTACTGGCTCCTCTGCAGCTAGAATTACAGGCAGTTGGCAGCTGCCTGATGTGGGTGCTGGGGACTGAACTCAGTCTTCTGGAAGAGCAGTATGTGCTCTTAACCACTGAGCCAACTCTTCAGTCCCTTTGGCCACATTTTTTAACCAGCTCCGCTGGCACCTTCACATGGCCACATGGGGCTGGGCTGAGTAATGCACAGAGAACCGTGGGTGAGAGGGGGGAAACTGGTGCTTTGATTCCCTGAGCACCCATCAGGTCCGGGAAGGGGGAACTGTGTTTCATGACGCAGTGCATGTGTCCTTGAGACAGGTGGGGACAGCCACCAGCGGTCCAGAATGAGAAGGTGCGAGAAGGTACCTCTGCTGTTTTTACTGTTGTTGTTGCTTTCATTTTTTCTCTCTACCACTTTTTAGAAAATGTCACCACCAAGTGGCCTGTAGGTAAGTCTGTGGGGGACATTTTCTTGATTTATGATTGATGAGGGAGGGCAGTGCAATGTCACCTGGTCAGGTGGTCCTGGGTTGTATAAAAATACAAGTTGGACGAGCTGTGAGGAACAAGCCAGTCAGCAGTGTTCTTCCATGGCTTCCACCTTAGTTGGTACCTTGAGATCCTGCCTTGACTTCTCTTAGTGATGGACTGTGATGCAGACGTGTAAGCCAAATAAGTCTTTTCCTCCCCAAGTTGCTTTGATCATGGTGTCTGCCCCAGCACTAGAAAGCAAGCTGAACAGAACCCATCCCAGTTGTCATCCCAACGGAGACACTTGAATAGCACTAGACACAGTTAATAGATGTGAATGGTTGTAGAAAGCAGGATGGCTCCAGGGAAGCGGGGTATTTGGAGTCTGTATTAGTCATTGTGCTGTTGTTGTGAGAAAACATCTAAGAAAAATCAGCTTGGAGTGGGAAAGCTTCTGGCTCAGTTTTGTTTAGTAGTTGCTTGGTCCTGTTGCTTTTGGTCTCATGATGAAGCAGATGGCAGATGGCACGTGGTGGCAGATCATCATGAGGATAGCGTGTGGAGGCAGACTATCATGAAGATAGCATGTGGAGGCAGACTATCATGAGCATAGCATGTGGTGGCAGATCATCATGGTGGATAGCGTGTGGAGGCAGATTATCATGGTGGATAGCAGGTGGAGACAGATCATCATGAGGATAGCGTGTGGAGGCAGACAGCGATAGAGCAAAGCTTCTCACCCCACGGCATCTGAGAAACAGAAAGACAGAGGAGCCAACCTCTTCCCATAAGGCCTCACTTCCATCAGTGCCGCAGGCTGGTAACTAAACTCGTACTAAATAAGAACACTTCAGATCCAAGCAAGGGAGGCGGAGCCTGAGGGAGGCAGGACAGTCCATCAGGCTGCGGGTCTGCTCTCATGCACCAGTCATGGAGGTGTGCATCTTAGTTCATTTCCTGACAAAGCCATCTAAGGGAGGAAGGGCTCATCTTGGCTCACGGTTTGGGGGTTTACAGTCCTCTGCGCCAGAGAAGCCACGGTGGCAGGCAGCTGGTCACATGGCATCCACAGCCAGGAGTCAGGGAGGGCTGACTGGTGCTCATCTCCATTTCCTCTTTCTATTCATCTCGGGGTCCACACCCATGGAATGGTGCCACCTGCAGTTAGGGTAGCTCTTCCCTCCCTAGTTAACCTAATCTAGAAAATCCCCCACAGACATGCTCAGAGGATTCTGGATCCTATCCAGTTGATGATTAGGATTGGCCATCTCAGTAAGCACATTGGAGATGCTACCTCTCTTACCAAGGACCAGGCATCCTTGAGGGCTGGTGTGGAACATCTCCTACATGGTAAGCTGGATCAGTGGCCCTCACCTCCTTGCCCCACCTGTCAGCAAGGAAGGAGCTGCCCAGGTTTCCTAAACCCTGATCTTTCTAGCCTCACAGCTGAGCATGCCCCCAGGGAGAGAATTTTGGGTACCTGCAAATTTACAGAGATGTGTCAAAGTCCCTTCATCTCCAAGCCAATAAAAATAAAATTGATGACCCTCATAAAAATGATTGCTCTACTCTCAGACAGCTCCCTTAGAGCTGACTAGGGTGCATATGCAGCAGATCAGCACCGGAACCTGATTACAGTGGGGTCTCTGGCCCTTCAGGTGGCTATAGATGGAGATGCTGTTTCTTCAGGTGTCTGGGCAGTGAGTGCAGAGTAGGATGGAAAGATAGCATGACCAGGCATCAACTGTATCAGCAATGTGGACACATGAGCCTTAGGATGCTCTGAGATGCTCTGGAGTGGCCTGAGTGCAACAGCTAGGGGGCTTATGGTGCATCTGTGTTCCGTGTGTGTGTGTGTGTGTGTGTGTGTGTGCGCGCGCGCGCGCGCGCGCGCGCGCAGGAGCTAGAGCTTAACCTTGTATGTCTTTCTCAGTTTCTCTCCTTTGTGTTTTGAGACAGGGTCTCTCACTTTCTACTGCAAGCTCACTGATTTGGTTGGACTGGCTGGTCAGCAAGCAGGTCCCAGGGGCTCACCTGTTTCTGCCTCCCCAGCTTCAGGGTTACAGTGTGTCCCTGTGCTCTGCTTTTTACGTGGGGATCAAACTCAGGTCTTCGCACTTGTGTGGCAAACAGTTATGGACTGAGCTATCAGCTCAGCCCTTGCTGTATTTTATTAGGGCACATAAACATCCCTGAGAGTATTCTTTCTGCTGCCACGGTGGGGAGAATATACTGAAGCCTGTGTTTCGAGATGAAGTGAGGCCAGCCCTCGTGGAGCTCATATCTCACGCAGAAGTCAGCACAGAGTCTGTGCATAAGCAAGAGAGAGCAGTGGCCGCCAGCTGGTGTGTCTCAAGGCCAGCTGATCCTAGGGAAGAGCTGGGCTCTCTCCTCTGGGGGAGATGCTTGGTGCAGTCTCCATAGAACCCCCCCCCCCATTTCCTCCTGTCTTCCCAGCAACTCTGAACATGGTCAGAATGAGTTTGATATGGGTGCTCTGTCACCTGGACAGATGGCCCTCCTGCTCACTTGTAACAGCTGTCCTCAATTTCAGCCTAGCCATGTGTCTAACATGCGGTGTCTAAAATCATTATACGCCAAATCCCTTTAAACACTCTGGGCATGTGGTGATAGATTGAGATTGTGATCGATAATGATGGGTAATATTTACTGAGCATCTACTGCGGGCTAGGGACTGCCTGGGGAGATGTGGCAGTGACTATGAACTTTAAGGTTCTTGTTCTCATGGAACAGGTTTTCTAGAAGCTTCACCCATTTCCCTTTCTCATGGAAACCAAGACCAACTCTCATTTTGCCCTGTCCCTAGTGGGTCCTTATCAGGGATGTAATACTGGGTCCAGTGTGTAATAGACTGTGTGGCACAGAAGGTCCTAGAAAACCCAAGAAGGGAGGAAGAACATTCCCCAGCCTCAGCAGGTCTACTCAGGGGGGAAGGGGCTCTCTATGAAATCCAGGAATGGAAATGGCCCCTTCCCACCTGACTTCTGGGTCTCCAGCTAAGAGGCCTGCTGACTCTGAGCCTCTCCCAGGCCAGTTTGCCTAGACTCCCCTATCCTGGGCAGAGAGGGACTCTGGCTGTTTGCAGCATATGAGATGAGGCTCAGGGGCTCCTCCTCCTTGGGTTCCATCTTCTGAAAAGATAGTTCCAGAATTCCTTTGGCTCCCTATGCTGCCCACTAGGAAGGGGCTTCTCAGTCTTCAGAACACAGCAGTCAGAAGCCAGTTCATTGTATCCCTCAGGAAAGGGATTCTCAGAGCCAAGGGCAGAGGTGAGATTCAAACCCTGAGCTCTAGGCTCCAGGGCTGTTGTGTGTACACTAGACTGTGTGGGCTGTTTTCTGAGCCTCTCCCGGTGCGGGCATCATTGCTTTGTTCTAATTGTTTGGCTCTATTTGGTTTTACTGTTACATTAGGTCCTGGGAGATGATTACATTTCATGAAACAGAGTGATTGATTGACCTTTTGAAATGTCAGCAGCCGCTCCTGGGCTCCAGGGGATTTTGTGGGCCCTGTGCATCCACACTAGCAAGCCTCTTCTCTGATGGGCAAGATGCCAGCGAGAGGGGAGCTTGCGGTGGAGGACCCCAGGCACAAAACCATCCCCAGGGTTTGAACAAATCCAGTCTTGACATGGGGTCAGAGCACAGGAGAGAGGCAGCAAGAAGGTAGAGGAGGCAGGAAGCTGCCGGGATCTATTGCTGAGCTGGATGCTAATTCAGTTCCCAACACACTCCTTATGGAAGAGGGAGAGTCAACTCCCTGGGAATCACCCCAGATGCTTACTTCCTGCTGAAACCATGGCATTGTGATCATGACCTGCTGGTGTAAGATCGGAGAGCCCCTTTCCCCATCCTTTCTGACCACTCCCAGCCGCTGCACACATGCTGCGTGGTTGTGGCCTCGCAAGAGCCCTGTGTAATCCTAATTGGCTTCCAGAGAATCATGGAAATCGCCCTTCACTGAGAACTACTGTTTATTCTTTAAAATGTGTCCCCTGACTCCTCCACCATCATCCCCTTTCCCAGGAGAGCACACGCTTCCAAATTTAAGGGCTCTGTTAGACCGAGAGGGAAAAGGGAAGACCAAACTATTTTGCTTCCTGTCATGCCAAAGGTTGTGTGTGTGTGTGTGTGTGTGTGTGTGTGTGTGTGTGTGTATGTGTGTGTGTGTATGTGTGTGTGTGTATGTGTATATATATATACATATATATATATGTATATATATGCTCATGAGTGTCTCAGTGTGTGTTCTGAAATGCACACACAGAAGGGTGGATGTAGCAATAAAACGTTCTGGGAAGCGGCCCTTAGGAAATTTCCCAATACAACAGTTGGCAGTTTTATGATCTGGAGGCACTTTTTATGTGCTCTACCCCAAAGGTGATCCATTATGTTGTGGTGGGAGGTGGTGGAACCTGTAGGAGGTGGAGCCTAGAGGATGATCATTATGTCCCTGGAGAGGCTGCTTTTGGGAGGGATGAATGTAGTTCTTTTGGGACCCTGGTTAGTTCTATGAGAGCCAATTGCTATTAAAAAAAGAAAGTGTGGTCCTCTCTATCTTTCTATTTTACTATGTAATGTCTTTAGCATCCACATCCATCATTCAACTTCATCCATCAGGAAGCCCTAGCCACAGACAAACAGATGAAGCCATCCTATCTTGGACTGTCAGCCTCCAAAACCACAAGCAAAGTGAACCTCCCCTCTTTACAAAGCATCCAGCCTTCGGCGTTTTGTTACAGCAACAGAAATAGACTAATGCAACACACGGTGTCTAGGGGCCTTCGGAAAGTCTTAAACGACTTCAGATGGTTCACTCCTCAAGCCGCAGTCTGTTTTATTTTATTCTTTAGAAAACTGGTAATTCCAGTACATCAGTGTTAGTGCTTTTCTTTTCACTGACATGCTTAACTAACCAAGACATCTTCTTGGTAGCCATGCTCAGTAAATGAAATATTACCAATCAGCTTTACAGTATTGATTACAGTAACACCGCACGTGGAGTTATAAGCATGATAGCCGTTCTGACAGAGGCGAAGTGAAATCTCAATACAGTCTTTCCCCAAGTGAGAGATTTATTTTCAACATCAATTGCAAATCGGACAGTTGACTGTGGAATCATAGAATAAAGCCTGAAATGGAATATTCAAATCCCTGCAAGGTACAATAACAAGTGGCCTGGCAAGCCAGGCCCATGGGCACAATAGCGGTACAAACGTTAGGAGTGTCACCAACGGCTTTATGACTAGATTCAAGCCCTATTCCACAGGAGGAAACTCAAGGCAACTACACTAAATCTGGCCAAGCACTCATGGCTGGGAGCTCATAACCACTCCAGGAAAACCTACCATGACTATTTTGTTAGACACCATCTCAAACTGCCTTCCAACTATATATCTCTATACACAGAAGAATGCAACTCTTAGTCCTCAGCAGAGAAGTGAAGTCAACAGTGGTTAATAAAACTGGTCAAAGTGCAGAGAGCAAGTGCCTGTGGTCTGCTCAGTCGTAAACAGAACAAGTCTACCACACCCTCATACACAAGGCTCATGGGACATCACAAAAGGGGTCAGAAAGATTGTAAGAACCATAGAATTGAGGGAGATTGGTTATAAGAGTATCTTCTAGACAATACAGGACCGTTGCATTCATGAACTCATAGCAGCTGTGTGGTTGCCTGCACAATACCTGCAAAACAGCAAGCCAGTCAGCATTCCAGCATAGATGAGGGAGGGGCCATGAGCACCTACTACTAACTGGGGAGATACTGACAGTCGATGGCTGGTAGGGGAAGAACAGTCAGTTTCTAAGGGTATAGCTCATGGTAGGTTGACCATACTTGGCTAGTGTATGGTCCTATATTCATGCACATATGGGCAACAGTAATTAAACTAAATGGGTTGTAATTAAAAAGTCATGAATTTGAGAGAAGGAAATGAGTTTGGTGGAATCCAGGAGGAATTGTTGGATGGGGGTAAGAAGATCAAAATACATTGTATATGAAATTCTCAAAGAATAAACAAATATATGTATATTTTGTGGTTTGCATTTCTTTTTTATCACTAGTTCTTTGAGAATTTTCTACAATGTGTTTTGATCATATTCACTCCCAATTCCTCCCACATCCACACTCCTTCCCTACCTACCAGCTTTATGTCCATTAAAAAAAAAAACTATTTTCTGAAATTTTTCTTAATGGAAGTTTTGAATTTTTTTAATCAGTTCTTTGAAGCCTCAGTGTCTTTAGCCTGCCAATTCAGCTTTGAGTTGCATTTACTTTATGGCTAAAGATGTTGAACATAATTTCATGAATTTATTGACCATTTGTGTTCCTTTTGGAAAGTTTTGGTTCAGTTAATTTGCCATTTTAAAAACAGGATTAATTGTTCTTTTGTTGATTCATTTTTTTGGTTCTTTATTATATTAATTTATATATTTATATATTATATTAATCCACTGTCTGATGAATAGCTGGCCAAGATTTTTCTTCTATTCTGTGATCTGTCTCTTCACTCCGTTAACTGGTTCCTTTGCAATGCACAAGCATTTTAATTTGATGCCATCAAGTCTGTTAATTATCACTGTCATTTCCAGAGCTATTAGAGACATATTCAGGAAGCAGTAGCCAATATGTCTTACCATGAACCAATGCACTTTTTGGGGTTACTTACAGGGAATGGGTGAGGATTACTTACAGGAACACTGACAAAACAAAGGCAGTGGTACCCCTGGAAGCCCACACCAGCATGGGTGACAACTCACAAAACCCAGACTCTTGAAGTTCTCTGTCTGACTTACAGATAGATCAAGAGTCAAAGAGTCTCTCAGGCAGCTCCAGCTGGTCTGAGTTCATTGGCAGTCTTACTGCTTATATAACTTTGGTGAGGGAGGCATTTGTGCATGTGGTTAGTTTTAGGGACTTCCTGAGACTCATGAGTTGTTCAATTCCCTCGTCTTAATTAACCTCCCTTTAGAACTTTATGACTCTTAGGGAGCTTCTCTCTAGAATGGAATGCTTTAACAACTCATAGAAAACTACAGCAATATATACCATTAGGGCCCTTTGTGTCCCCTGACACTACATTCAGCATGGGGCAGGACCTTCCACTCTCAAACCTGGCCCCCTTCTAGTTGCCCTAAGCTATAACGACAGACACACTATCTTGGTGACGGTGTCCGACTACAGCTGGACTGGGGACCTCCATGGAAGAAGACTCTTTGAGCCTCTGTGCATTTGTTCCATGCCATATTTGGGTATGGCCTTTCTTTGTATGAACATGGATAACCTTATATTTGGGGGCCTCTTTGGTGAAGACCTGGGATTTAGGGCTTGCATTATATTACACGTCAGTCTGTCTTGTGTCAGGGGTCTTGAGCCGTTGGTCACTGTGACTGTAAGGAGACAGAGGAAACATGAGTTTTGTTTTTTTTTTTCCCTCAAGGAGGTTCTATTTATTGCTTTAAATCTGTTATTAGGGCTGTGCTCATAGAAAGCCCCAAACCACCAATCCCACAAATAAAGCTACTGGTTAAACCAGTTCCTTATTATTAACAACACAAAAAAATCCAAATGCACAATTTGGCTCAAGGGAGCTTTGAGGTGGGGGTCGGGGACCTCCCACTTCCTTCTGATTAAGCCTATAGGGATGAACTCAGCTGACTAGCAACCCAGGCTTCCCTGCATCCTTCCGGCAGCTCAGTCTTGCTCAGGTGCTGTGGCCCCACCTGGGCATGGTCCTGTGCTTTCGTCTGCTGCCTGTCACCACACCCACTCACAGGACAGCTGGCTCGAGTCCCATGCTAAGTAGCAGTTATGCAGAAGTATACATGGAACACAACTATTTCTCTGCAGAGACTTTCTCCCTATACTGTCTTCAGAGGCAAAGTAAGAGAGCGTGGAGTGAGGAGAGAGTCTTGCCACCAGTGTGACCCCCACGTTCTGTGGTAGGTTGTGCCTCTTGCTTGGATGGTCCACTTGTCCCACCTTCCCATGGACCCTCTTCTCTGGAATCCCACTGGGTCCTGCCGTGAGTGACCTTGCAGGACTCTTGAACTCCCTCACCCTTCTGAGTCTGTGGAGTTCTAATTCATTTGCTACCTGCATCATGCTGTCTGGGTCTTCTGTAGGAACTGTGATCTCTTTGTAGGCTGCTCCACCTTATTTCTGGAAACTTCCCCAGCCACAGTCCTTTTCTCTGCCTCCTCCATGTAGCCAGGCTAGACTGCGGTCATTTGCACAGCCTGTATAATGTTTCACAGAAGTGTCGGATGGAGGATGGTCCAGCAAGCCTGCTGCAGGCCTGGGAAGCGGCTCCTATGGGCGGTGTTCAGTAGACTCTCCTGGTAACTGATGTGGGCTCTTGTGTAAGTGACTGTCTAAGGAGACGATAGAGCCCGGGGCTGCTGTGGCCGAGCTTGACCCTGGCTTTGTAACTACCTTCTTCTCAGTCAGCCCATCCAAGCTGCAGCCTGTGTAGGAGCCCCTTTATGGTGATCTAATTGGAGTGGTAACGGATGTAGCATTCTGCCACAGCTAACAGCGAGATTGGAATTTGAGGAGACGCAGAGACAAATTACCTCTGAATTTTCTTGCAGCCGTAAAAGCTTTTTACTGTATAGTAATTTTCCATTTCTGCTGCAGGCATATTTGCATATTGCTTAACAATTTATCTCCTGTCATTTGTCAGATATTATCCATCTCCAGTTAATAAGCTAAGACAGGTCGTATTAAGACCAGGCAGGCTCACCTCAGCAGCCCTGCTGCCCTGCTCCAGGCCTCCCTGCAGAGAGAGCGGACTGAGATGCATGGCCCTGTCCTCGGCACCTTTCACTCCTGTCTCCAAGTGGACAACAGAGGAGCCATGGGCATGTAGTGCCCTGTCATGCCTGTGTCTCTGTCACCTTCCAATGAGGCTCCAGTGTTCCAGCTCTCCTTTGGTGAGGGGGCATCTGGATGTTACTCCTGGCTCTGGCTTCCTAGGCCCTAGAGGATTGTGTTTCTTTTTCTCCTTGGAACTCGGGTTTCTCCACTTTTAGAGCATTCTAGAACAAGGTTCATTAACTGACCACTTTATTTGTGTATGTGCACACACGCACACGTACACACATATTTATGCACACACACATATATACCATTTATCTCAAGCCAAGGTTTCCATGGAACCCCAGGCTGTAGAACAGGTAAATGGGGGTTGTTGGCAGGTAAATAGAGGATGGGGTCCTGAATTCCTGCCTGTCAACATGGACCCCAGTGCTTCCCTATGCAGTGAGGCCCTAAGGCACTTCCTGGACACTTGAGACCTCAGGAGCAGAGGATGTGCCCGGCAGGATGTCCTTGGTCCTGCCTCCTGCCCTGACACCTGGGGTTGCTCAGCACTTGCTGCTGGCCTGGCCTTGTGCTCAGGCTGGGAGCAATAGCATTTTCCCGTTTTTTAACTAAGACGCTGGGATTCTGCTCACTCTGAGTCCCTGGATTGGTAGTAGGTTCTGTTGGCCATTGGTAGACAGATTTTGAGAGGAAAGGAAAACGGTTTGAAGCGGAATGTGTGATTAGATTTGCATAATTGAATTGAAATAGAATTAAAGGGTCGTGTGTTTACACAGCAATGCCTAAAATCAGATTGCAGTGATGGGCGCTCAGTACTAAAACGGGCTCCTTGGGGACGCGTGACTCTCTGCTTCCCAGAATGGGTAAGAGCTGGAGAGAAGTCAGGCGGGGGGATGGTTTCTTGGAGTGCCTGGAACTGGGGCAGAGTGGTATTGATGACGACGGTAGTGCTTACTAGGTGCTTCAGAAGCCAGATGACGAACCATGTGGCTGACATAGATTTCCTTAGGGGATCCTCATGTCACCTGAGCCCAGGCAGGGAGCCCACAAAACATGTTCTCTTAGCTGTTTGGTGTGGGTCTGAGTGGGGCATGTGCCCTCACCTTTGACTGGGAAAAGCATGTGAACGAATTCTACTGTGAACGTGCCGAGCAAGCCTGCGCTTTCTATGTATCAGCCACCACCCCTATTTATAAGTTTGCCTTGTGCTGTTATTCCGATCTGAAAAGAAAGTGTCAACATGTGCCAGTCAGAGGAGTGGGGAAGGGAACTAAGCATCTGTGACAAGTGGTGACAGACTATCATAGACTGCTAAGATGTGTCCTCTGTGGTTAAACGCACTGCCCGGCAATGCCAGTGTGTGCTTAGCTACTGGGGAACCTGGGACTTCTGAGTGTGTGTGTGTGTGTGTGTGTGTGTGTGTGTGTGTGTGTGTGTGTGAGAGAGAGAGAGAGAGAGAGAGAGAGAGAGGGTCTCATCTAGGTTTTACCATCAATATGGAATGTCAGCCAGGCCAAATCTTGACAGTCCTGATGAAGACACTGACATTTCTCATTCACACAAAATGTGCTCAGGATCCCTGTGTGTGTGAAGTGGCAAAGAGAGACCCACCCTTCTCAAGGCAATGAGAAGTTCTGCCCTTTCATTTCTCTGATATTGTCTGTCCCTGAGAGAGTCAGAATCCAGCAGAGTTCACAAATGAAGCCTGGAAGTGACATCCTCCTGAATAGAGAGTTGGATCCCCTCCGCTATTCCCGTTCTTCTCTTGCCCACAGAAAGCCTGGGGAAATAGGGCAGGTCCTCATACTTGGAAAACAAGCACTGTGGTGACCGAGCTCTCTTCCTGGCCCATGGCTGTGACTCTTCCATGCCATGACATGGTGCCCAGCATTTGTATGAATAAGTAAACCAAGGTCCCGAGAGATTGTCTATTCACTGGGGAAGCAGAATGATAATCAGATATCCTGGTCTCCAGGCTCTACATTATGTGATTTTTCCCGAACAAACATCTGTTCACCCCAGATAGGACACTGAGGACAGGCCTAAGTGACAAAAGTTACAAAGTTACACCAAGTCGGGCTCAGTGACCCAGGCTTACAGGACATAGTCCTGGGTAAAGGAGACACTTCCAGAAGCATGAGTGACTCCAGTGCAGCCGCGTCATCAGAGAGCTCACCCTAGCGTGGGTGAGGACCTGTGTGAGCTCCCTGGAGCACCCTACACGCAGGCAGCGCCATTGGACATCATCTTCATTGCTTAGCAACTGTTAACCGCTAAGTAACCTTGGAGAGAGGCCTTCAATTTCAGGAGCTTCTGGCATCTTCTGACTTTTGTTTAGTTCCTAAGCTTTAAAGAGTGTCCCCCTTCCAGGAAAGGAATGCTTCATTTCAGAGGAAATTGCTACACGACACTGCCATATTGGAGCTCTTTGCAGCTGGCTGATGAAGGTATCATGGCTGGGTCTCCCCTCCACCCTGGCATACAGTTAGCCATCCTTGGCCTAGCAGAGGACATGCCCACTCCAGATGTCCTTGCTTTGGTCAATGGAACATCAGCCAGCAGGATGTGAGTCGAAACTTCCGGTATGCTTGTTGGATGCAAGGGCTTTCTTGTGTTATTTGATAGGTGGTTTAGAAGGCTCCCTAGATGCTGCCGAGCCTGCACAGGGGCTTCAGAATAAAGATGAAAGACAAAAGTGTGCCCACCAAGACATGTGAAATCCAGTCTGGGGCAGCTAAACCGTAGCTTCATGAGCTAGACTTTAACCAGCCTCCAGATGTGGAGAAGAAACTGCGGTGAAGGACCCTGGAGATTTTGCTCATTGGATGGTGCAAACCTCTGAGCCTCTGTTTTTCTGCAAATAAAATAAAGGTAATGTCTTAGTCGGGGTTATCATTGCTGTGATGAAACATCATGACCAAAGCAATTTGGGGTGGAAAGGATTTATTTAGCTTACACTTCCACATCACAGTTCATCATCAAAGGAAGTCGGACAGGAACTCAGAATAGGAACCTAGAGGCAGGGAGCTGATGCATAGGTCATGGAGGAATGCTGCTGACTGGCTTGCTCCACATCACTTGCCCAGCCTGCTTTCTTATAGAACCTGGTACCACCAGCCCAAGGATGGCACCACTCACAGTGGGCTATGTCCTGTGTCCGTCCCCCCCCCCCCTGCAACATCAATCACAAAATGCCCTATAGCTGGATTTTTTTTTCTGGAGCTGAGGATTATAGCTGGATCCTATGGAGGCATTTTCTGAACTGAGGCTTGAATGACTCTAATCTATTTCAAGTTGACATAAAAACTAGCCAGCAGTAGTATGAACAAAGTCTTCAGTTTGGGTACTTGGGCTCATTCTCTGGAAGTTTCCTGCAGGTTCTTGGCTTTGGAGTAGTACCTTGTGGGTATTCCATGGTGCTATCTGCATGCTTCTTGGACATGAGCATGGAAATCATTGTAAACAATGGTGCAAAGAAGCTGTGTTCTAGTTGCTTTCTGTTGCTGGGAGAAACACCATGACCAAAAGCAACTTGGGGAGGAAATGGTTTATTTGGCTTATATGCCCCATTACAGGTCATCACTTAGGGAAATCAGAGCAGGAACTCAAGACAGGACTCAAGGCAGAAACTGAAGCAGAGACCATGGAGGAGTGCTGTTTACTGGCTTGCTCCTCATGGCGTGCTCAGTCTGCTTTCTTTCACAACAAGGGCCCACCTGCCCAGGATCAGCACCACACACAGTGGGCTGGGCCCTCTCACATCAATCATTAATTGAGAAAATGCCCCCACAGATTTACCTACAGGCCAGTCTGGTGGAAGCATTTTCTCAACTGAGGTTCTCTCTTGCCAGATGACCCTGGGGTGTGCCATATTGACAAAAAACCTAGCCCACACAAGTTGTTTTCTCTCTGTGACTTTGAATTTCTCATTAGAATGTTGAAACTATGCTTCTATTTGATTTCTGCCATGCAGCCATGTACCTGGTGGGTGCTTGCTATGTGTCCATTGCGTTAAATGTAAAGGAAAGGACAGAGCCTGGCATCCAGAATGTGCTGATACTCAATTAGAAATCCATGTGGTGCTGAGCGTAAGAACTTGGAGAGGAGTCTGCAGCTAGTGGAGTTCTTTTTAGTTTTTGAGGACTTTTCTTCCCCAGTGACTGTTGTGGACTATTACTTTAACTGTGTAAAGATGTGTTATATTTGTTTATGCTGCATTTGTTTAACTATGTAAAGATGTGTTATATTTGTTTATGCTGCAGAATATTACTTTAACTATGTAAAGGTGTGTTACATTTGTTTATGCTGCATTTGTTTAACTATGTAAAGATGTGTTACATTTGTTTATGCTGCATTTGTTTAACTATGTAAAGCTGTGTTACATTTGTTTATGTTGCATTTATTTAATTATGTAAAGATGTGTTTCTGTTTTACCTTGCCTGCCTAAGGCACCCGATTGGTCTAATAAAAAGCTGGACGGCCAATAGCTAGGCAATAGAGGGAAAGGCGGGGATGTAGGGTAGAGAGAATAAGGAAGAGGAGGAATCTAGGCTCAAGAGAAAGAAAAGAGAATGAGGGAGAAAGAGAGGGAGATGCCGGGGGCCAACTAGCCGGGCAGCCACCAGCCAGCCAGACTGAAGGAAGCAGGAAAAGCAGGACACACAGACTGAAAGAAAGGTAAAAAGCCCTGAGGCAAAATGTAGATGAGTAGAAACAGGTTAAATTAAGTTCAAAGAGCTAGTGGGACAAGCGTAAGGCTGAGCATTCATAACTAATAGTAAGTCTCTGTGTCATGATTTGGGGGTTGGTGGTCCAGGAAAGCCTGTTACAAGTGACAGGAACAGGTGCTGGGAGGATGCCAGGAGACACGTGTTCCCCAACAGGAAAGGCAGGCACTGTAAGTGTCACACCTTATCCCCTTGCCTTGGGGACTCACCATGCTGGTGAATTAGCTCACAGGGTTCTCTGGAAGGTGGCAACCTTCCATTGGGCCACTGTCCCTCACTGTCTGTTGACTCCAGGGGCTAGAGTCTGTAGAGGGGCTCACCAAAGCCTACCCTCTGAATGAATTCTGCCAGTGCCAGAGGGGACCACTTCAGATTGCGTTGACAAATTCAGCATCTTAAAAAGAAATAGATTCTGACAAGTGGGGGGCTCCCATCTTCACTCCTCATTAGCCCTTGGTAAGCCTTGAGTTTTCTTGGGGAACTGATGTAAATGAGGGAGGGGATGGGATCTGTCCTTTTTGTTATGTTGGAGAGGGTGATATGTGCATTTGTTGGGACAAGTGGAAGTCAGCGTGATCTGGGTACGGAGAAGCTGTTGTTGGTATCAACTCTTGCTCCCTGTGGCTGTGGAAGGTGTGACATTGGGTGGGCTGGGTTTCACAAGGCTTGGCTCAAGTTGACCTCAGCTCGAGGCTCCCTGCATCCTTCCTTTCAGTAGTGAACAATGAGGAGGGGATTCTCACAAGTCATCTCTCAGCCCCTGGCCAGCCAGCAGGGCTGAGAGCCCCCAAGTAGAGCATGTTTTCTGTTATGTAATGCCCTCACTATTCAGTGACAGGGACAAAGAGGAGAGCCACACAAAAGCTCTGCCCACTGTTGCCATGGCACTCTCCAAGCCACCCTCCCCCTTGCCCTCTGCTAATTCCTCCTAATCATGTTTCAGGCCCTTTCGCTGATTACAGTGATGTCTGGCCTCAGGAGCTTACACTAGAGGGTTGGGGTACTCTCCTGCTGAGTGCCCTTCTGGCTAGGCTTGGGTCCATCTAGTGTTCTGACCCCAGGCCATAGCTCAGAAATCAGCCTCTCCGTGTGTGTACATATGCACTCATGTACACTCATTGGATGCCCAGTGAATGCAGCGACTGTTGGGGTGGTGCTTTTCTGAGAAGGTTGCTCAGTGGGGACTTTCTTCTCTTTGATGGTGAGCACTGATGAATCTAGACTCACCTAGGAGACCAACCTGTTGCCCTGTCTGTGAAGGAGTTTCTATATGGGGTTAATGGAGGTAGAAAACACACACACACACACACACACCACCATGTGGGTTCTCCACTGAATAAAAAGTAGAAAGTGAGCTGAGCACCAGCATTCGAACTCTGCTTTCTGACTGCAAACACGGCGTGACCAGCTGCCTGGTGCTCCCGCCACCACGCCTTCCCCTCCATGACAGACAGTAAGCCCAAAGACCCCTCTCCCTTTAAGTCGTCTCCTGTCAGGCATTTGCTCACAGCAATGAGGACAGTGACTCATCCACTCCCCCTGGTCTCTCTTGACTGACCCTGGTCAAAAACAGCCACACAAGGAATCCATAGCCCCATCTGGTCATCCATTTTGACTGATAATTTTTTTAAAATTATTTATTTATTTTTATTTTATGTGCATTGGTGGTTTTTTTTGCTTATGGAACTGGAACTGGAGTCACAGACAGCTGTGAGCTGCCATGTGGGTCCTGGGAATTGAGCTTAGGTCCTCTGGAATAGCAGTCAGTGCTCTTAACCGCTGGGCCATCTCTCCAGCTCCCTTGACTGATCATTTTTAAGGAGTGGTCGTATACCAGACAAGTGCAGAGTGCCGTGATGGTCCGAGTTGACCTTTTGTCAGGGCAGAAGGATTTGACTCATGAGAATAAAGAGTAACCACAATCAAAGAAGACTCCAGATGGAGGATATTGGAGCTTAGAGGGAACAGAGTCGGCATGCACTGATCCTCCAAAATACTTCAGGAGAGCCAAGGTACGGCAGGACATCTGGGGACAGGGACAGCATGGCCAGAGACACTAGGTACAGATGGGCTTGGGATGGGCTCTGAGGGTCTGTCAAGAGCTATTAGTTAGGACAGCCTCCCAGAGGACAGTCACGGGACCTTAGAAACCTAGGCACAACTGAGAGCCCTGCATTGTGCCTGTCCTCAGAGGCCCCAGACGAAGCCAAAAGAGCCCAGACCAGAGGTTACCCATATGCCCTGAAAACTAGACGGCAGCAAAGAATGAGTCAGAGTCATCACAGACCCGAGTCTACCTCAGGCTCCCACATGGCAGCTGTATAAACATGGGTTTCCCCTCAGATTCTGGGAACCTTTATCTTTGCAGTGGAGAGGATAAGAGCCACTTCATGGGGTGGTTTGTTTGTTTGTTTTTTGAGACAAGGTTTCTCTATATCACAGCACTGGCTGCCCTGGAACTCACTCTGTAGCCCAGGCTGGCCTTGAACTCATAGAGATTCGTCTGCCTCTGCCTCCCAAGTGCTGGGATTAAAGGCGTGTGCCACCACTGCCCGGCCTTCATGGGGTTTGTATTATGAGATTAAATTGGATAATAGTTAGTGAAGACACAGCTTTAGTTCTGTCTTATTTACCTGTCTACTGCTGTGATAAAACACCATGACCAAGGCTACTTATAGAAGAGTTTATTGGGAACTTACAGTTTCAGAGGGTGAGTCTTTGACCATCATGGCAGGGAGTGGGCAGTCATGGAGTTCAGTAGTAGCTGAGAGTCTACATCTGGAGACACAACCGTGAGGCAGAAAGAGCTAGTGGCAATGGTGTGGGCTTTTAAACCTCAATGCCCACTCCCAGAGACATGCCTCCTCCAACAGGACCATACCTTCTAATCCTTGCCAAACAGTTCCACTAACTGGGGGCCGAGATTTCAAATATAGGAACCTATCGGGGCCATTCTCATTCAAACTACCACAAGTCCCAATGCCTTATTGGAAATAGAGCCATGGGAAGTGTGGCTTGATCCAAAAGAAGAGATAGGGAGGAGCAAGGCCTGAGTGTGACAGAGTCATAGAAATCTCTGGGCTCTGTTTGTTTGGAAGGTGGACCTGCCCAAGGCTGAGCTCTGCAAAGACAATTCATGCCCTGACTTCCATATTATTCCATCTCTGCTCCCCACATTCTTTACTCCTAGTTCAGTGACTGTGTAGAGTGGTAAATTTAGTCTTGGTTATCTTGGTTTTGTCTCAGACAGGAGTAATACCCCATTCTGGGATTTGCTTTAGACTCCTTCTGATGACCGGTTCAGAGGGTGCCTTGGTCTATTTCTTGTTACTATAACAAAGTGCCAAAGGCTGGGTAATTTATAATCACAGAAGTTTATTTGGCTTGTGGTTCTGGATGGAGGGGGTTGGAAGAGCATAGTGTGGTGTCTGCTCAGCATCTGGAAGGGACATTATACTGTGTCACACCATGGTAGAGCGCATCATGTAGAGAGACAGCAAGCATACTAGCTCAGGTCTCCTTGCTTTTATAAGCCATTAATGTCATCATGGTGGCCCCACCTGTAATCACTTCCCAAAGGTCTTACCTCCAAGTACCGCTCATAAATGAATTTGGGAAATGTCTGACACATGAACTTTGCAGGGATATATTGAAACCCCAGCACAGGGTTTGACTGAGGCAAGAACTAGACTTCAGTGTTGGGTTTGGTGACATCCCCCACATGTCACTTATTGGAAGGTCAGTGTTGGTAGTGGGGCCTATAGCCCCTGGTCCCTTTGGTGTTAGAGGAGAGACATACTTGAATAGAACCCGTTTTTGTGCATAATCTCTTGAAAATGATGATTTGAGGGAAGCAAAAATTCTTCATGCTTTGGTGCTTTTGAAGTCTGCCTTTGCTTTTGACATTTGACAGCAGGGAACTGTGTTTTCCTGTCCTTAGAGCTGGTGTGTGGGATGCGGGTGCTGGCTGCTGTGCCAGGTTTTGGAACCATGGGCCATGAAGGGGAGCCAGAACCTGACACGCATGGTGATGGTAACAGTTTGGACTCCAAAGGGGGAGGAGAAAATGTACTACTCTAGCCCTTAGCTGGTGGGTATTCAGAGCTTCAGCGTTGTATGCGCCTGATTATGGGGGAGGAGAGGCCGGATATAGAGATCTGCACAGAACTGCTGATCATGGCTGACCTTGCCAGGCTGTGGTGGTCACTTCTCATGGCTGCTGGGAGTGGGAGGCTAGTTGGGATGTGAGGCATCTGAGGACCCAGAGCCTCTTCTGACACCACAAAATGATGTCTCAAATTGAAAATGTCATGGACTGAATGTGTGTTCATTCCCAAATTCATATATTGACACTCTAGAGCCAAGATGATGGGATGAAGGAGGGGGGCACTTTGGTAATGTCAGTAACTTTTTTTTTTTCAGTTTTTCGAGACAGGGTTTCTCTGTGTAGCTTTATACCTTTCCTGGAACTCGGAAGTCCAGGCTGGCCTTGAACTCACAGAGATCTGCCTGGCTCTGCCTCCTGAGTGCTGGGATTAAAGGCATGCGCCACCACTGCCCGGCTGACAGTAACTTTTAAAAGACAGAGAGTGACAGGTGCTGGAAGGGAGCCAGGGAGGAGGAACACAGGGAAGGCACTGGGAGCCTGTCCCTCACAGAGATCTGCACGACACATGAATGTTAGACTGTAAATCCTCGGAAGCTAGGAACCGTGGGCTACAGCCCGAGTCTGGGATACCTCTGAAGGTCTGCGTTTTAAAGGCTTGGACAACAGGCTGTGGTCCTCAGTTTTTTTTTTTTTTTTGCACTAACTCAGGTATTTTGTCATAGTAATTGAAAACTCCCTACCCATGCCTCTTTTTACTTCTATGGTGTCCCCAGATACTATAGGAGTGCAAGGCACACAATTATAGGTGCAAGTTTCTCTCTCGCCTGCCTGTTCCCAAATACTCAGCAGCCACTTCCCAAATAATCGACTTGGAGGCTTAATATTATTTATAAATGCTCAAGCTTATTACTAACTAGCTCTTGTGCTTAAATTAACCCATAATTCTTATCTATATTTAGCCATGTGGCTTGGTACCTTTTCTCAGTTCGGCATTCTCATCTTGCTTCCTCTGCGGCTGGCTGGTGACTCCATCTCTGCCCTTCCTCTTCCCAGAATTCTCCTGGTCTGCTCGCCCCACCTATAGTTCCTGCCTGGCTACTGGCCAATCAGTATTTTATTAAACCAATTTGAGTGACAGATCGTTACAGTGTACAAGAGCAATATCCCACAGAACAAAAATACTTGTGTAATTGTATTTTGTGGGTGTCATGGCTTGAGTGTGAAATGCTCCCTCTAGTCTCATGTGTTTGAATGCTTGGCCCCTACCTGGTGACCCTGTTTGGAAAGGTTTGTAGAACCTTATGAGGTGGGAGCCTTGCTGGAGGGAGTGATTCTCTGGGGACAGGCTTTGAGGTTGTCTGAGGTTTCTATTGCTGCAACAAAGACCATCACCTAAAGCAAGGAGGGAAAGCAAGGGTTTATTTCATCTCATAATCTCCAGGTCATACTTCATCACTGAGAAAGTCAGAGCAGGAGCTCAAGGCATGTGCTAAAGCAGGACCATGGAGGAATGCTGCTTACTGGCTTGCTCTCCATGACTTGCTCAGTTTGCTTTCAGATATACCCTAGGACCACTTGCAAAGGGATAGTACCACCTACAGTGGTCTGGGCCTTCCCACATCAACTGTCAATCAAGAAAATGCCCCACAGGCTTGCCTACAGGCCAATCTGATGATGACATTTTCTCAACTGAGAGTCGCTCCTCTCAGATGACTCTAGCTTGTGTCAAATTGATTTTCAAAAAGCTGGTGCAGGGGTCTTATAGCCAGGCACTATGTCCTCTTTGCTCTGTGCTTCCTGACTGCTGATGCGGTGTGATAGGCTGGCCTCATACTCCTGCTGTATGCCACGATGAGCTACAGTCCCTCTGAAACTGTGAGCCAAAGCAAACTCTTTCTCCTTTGAGTTGCTTTCGTCAGGGTATCTTCTCGTAGCGACAAAAACGAGACTAAGGCAGTAGGTTGACTGTCCTTAACTCAGAGAAGACTGGGGATTCCTGTGGCATTGGGGCCACAGAGGAGAGCAGTGGGGTCTCTAGCTCATCTATGCCAAGAGCTTAGGAGGTACTTAGTAGGTACTTAGTAGGTACTCAGAGTTGGGCTGCGCTGGGTCTGCGGGGACAGCGGGACACCGGTGTCACCCTTTGGAGGGCTGGTCACTGGTCTCCTCTCCCAGACACCTCATCTTAGGCATAGGTTTCATCCATGAATTCTTTCCATGGCTTGGCTGGAGATGGAAGGAGGAATTTGTGTTTGGGTGGTGGAGTTTTCTGGCCTCCCCACGGATTCTGGCTGGGGCTCACAGGCCAGGCACAAGAAGCAGTTAGCCACAGCAAGAAGGCAGCCGGGACCCTTGGAAGGACAGGGCTGAGGCAACCCAGCGGGTCCCTGTGTCAGCAAACTGCCATTACTAACACCAACTAACTGATTTTCCTCAGACCGTCAGTTCAGACTTCCTTTTCACCCTCTGGGTGGAAACCGAGATGCAATTTTCCTCAGAAGGTGCGTAGGGTGTTGTAATTTTGGAGGAAGCAACAAATTTTTTATAATTGTGTAATTTGTATATAATTCCTTGTAATAAAGTATGATGATTATGGTTCTGTTCACATAAAAGACTCCCTAATCCTCTAATTATGGTAGTACATGTTTTTAAAAGCTGTAGAATGGTCTATCTTTGAAAGTTTTCCCCATTTTAAAATTTCTGATGTAAGTTAGTGGACAGCTTGAAATCTGCTACATGGATGCTTTTCAGTGATTCTAGATCTTTCCTGCAAAGAAAGACAATGGCTCCATCCAGGCCCTGTCCACCCAGGAGAGTGGGTGAGGAGTGGGAGAATCTTCTTACCATGGAAGTCCTCCATGCCTGCCAGAATGTCATCTAACCATCCTGAGTCTGTGTTTACCCCACATTTATGCAAGATGTATTTATTGAGCACCTACTAAATGCTGGGCCCTGATCATAGATCTGCCATGCCATGGAGCTCCCCGCATAAGGTTTGAGACCTATGGACAGTAATCTCATTAACTAAGTAGCACATCATAGTATCTTTGATGTGGCCTGCTCAGGACAGTGAGTGTGGGTGGCAGTGGGGCTGATGGGAGGTCTTCCAAGGAGCTGACACTTGAGTAGCTTCATCAAAGATGAGTAAGGTACCATCAAATAAAGGGTGTGGGATAGGCTAAGGGAGCAGCATGCAGGAGGAGGAGTCTGGCTTTCTCTCTGCATGCTGTCAGAAGACACAGTATTCTCCTGGCTCTCCTCCTGGGTGGAGCCATGAGCATCTCACAGAACTTGTACTTTGCTGGGAGGTATGGCCAACCTGCCTCAACCATAGCCCAGTCCCTTCCATCAGCACTCTGCAAAAGGGACTCTTAGGGTCTAGCTCTCTGCTTTGCAAGTGGATCTGGGGACTGAGCCCAGGTCTTTTGACATATGCATGAATTCCCTCCTCCTTCACTGCATCCCACCTAAGTCAACAGCAGCCCCCAATCTTCCTTTACAGCCAGAGGGATCTTCATATCGGACAAATCTGAGTACCCTACAGACCCGTTCAAGCTCTCCAGTGTTTCCTACTGAAAGAGAAAGGAACTCCTGCTCAGGGTCTGCCAGTCTCAAAGTTCCCCGAGTGCCAGGGACTCACATTCTAGACACCCAACTTCTTATAATGTTGTGGGTGCACCCTGTTTACATTCTCTGTAGAGCCCTAGCCCTTGGCATTTATTCTTTCTGGAACATTCTTCTCGCTCCAACAGGTTCTGGCTCGATCATCCATCTTCAAACATTTTCTCGCCTTCCATTCTCATCTCCCAGGGAGGCCTCCCCCAGCTCTGTGCACACCACTTCCCAGCTGCTTGCTCTCCTCTGTGATGCCACCATCACGTGTCTTTCTTATCTGTTTACCCCCGTCACTCTGCCGTTTTCATGGGAACAAACATACCTGCTTTATTCATGGTGAAGCATGGCATTTGTATTTATACACTGCCTGGCCCAGGGAACGTTTTCAACAAAAGAGAGTGAAGGGGCTGGGTGTGGGTGGTGGGGTGGCTCAGTTGGTAAGGTGCTTGCCTTACAAGCATAAAGACCCGAGTTCAATTCCCAGCATCTACATGAACATGTTAGGTGTGGTGGCACATACTTGTAATCCCAGCACTAGGGAAGCAGAGAGAAGAGGATCCTCGAGAGGGCCCATCTTAAAGGAGGCATATGGCAATACTGAGGATGATGCCTGAAGCTGTTCTCTGGTTTCCACATTCTCTGTCTCTCTCTCTCTCTCTCCCCCCTCCACATTAGAAAAAGGAAGAGTGTGTGTGAGTGAAGCCACAGTTGGAGCAGCTCACCCTGTCCTTTTTCACTGGGGTGCTGTCCAGCACTCTGGAACGATTTCTTCCAGGAATTATTCCCACCCACCTTTAGCTGTGCACAGGCTGTGGCCTCCCGCTGGTGTGGATATTAATTACAGAGTGGCTCCTGTACCACACACTTTCTCTGCTTGTCAGTCTGGGGGACAGACAGCCTTCCCTCCATTGACCTTAGCCTCAGATGTCTAACCTTGCAGGGTTGGCTGTGAGCAGGTGCCTGGCGGCACTGAAGAGGCGTTCAGCAGGGGCTCAGCCTCGATTCCTTCTTGGAACAGTGCAGAATTGGGCAAGGAGATGACTCAAAAGACCGACACCCCAGGTTCTAAGCTCTGGGTAGCTGAGAACGAGCCACAGGTGACGTGCTGACAGAACAGTCTCTCCAGAGTCTGACGGGGCCTTGCCAGTGGCACAGAGCTGTGGGAGAAGACGTTAGAGCCATCTTGCTTCTGGAGGCTGCTGCAGACTCTGCAGTTGGCAGTTATGTATTTCGGATCCATTAAAGAATGCTTTGGCATAGGAAATACAGATTAGAAGTGAAATTGCAATATAATCAAATTGCATTTTTATGGAAAGTACTACATTTTTTCTCTAAATAAAATTCAGTAACAAAATTTTATTTGCTTTTTCCCCCAAATGCCTTTCCAAATTGATTTTTTTTTCCCCAGACAAATTGTGAAATCCAATGTGGTTAAGGGGAAGGCCCAATTCAATGGCCTTGGACACAAAGCACAGGGTAGGTGTGACCGAGCTTGGGAGTTACCCTGGTCCTCAGAATCTTCTCAGCTTTACTCATTCTTTCTCTCTTTCCTCCTTCATGATGTGTGTGTGTGTGTATGTGTATTCAGGCATGCACCTGACATGGTATACATGTGGGGGTCAGAGGGCAGTCTCAGGTATCAGTCCTCACCTTCCATCTCCTTTAAAGCAGGTTCTTTTGTCCACTCCTGCTTAGGTTAGACTAGTCGGCCAGCGAGGCCCTGTGGATTCTCCCATCTCTGTCTCCCATCTCTTTGCAGAAGTACGGGGATTACAGATGTGTGCTACTGTCTTTATGTGAGTTCTGGAAATCCAGACTCAAGTCCTAGAACTTTTGTAGTGTCTTAGTTTCTTTTCCAGATGTTGTGATAAACAGATGAGGGAGGCTAAAGGGACAAAGGGCTTATTCCACTGTGACAAAGAAGTCACAGAGGCAGGAGCTTGGGACACCTGGTGACGTGGCATCGGTAGTCAAGAAGCAGGAGCGATGATGGGTGCTGGCTGCCACTCAGCTTGCTTGCTCTGTTTTATACAGCCCAGGAGCCCCTGCTCAGGGTGTGGGTCAACCCACCTTTAAGCTGGGTCTTTACTTATCAATTGACATAGTTAAGATGATCTCCACAGGCACGCCTAGAAACCCATCTCCCAGGTGATTCTGCAGTCTGTCTAATGGATGAAACTAACCATCATGGTTAGTAAGTGGTTTACCCAATGAACCCTCTCCCCAGCCCCTCTTTCACAGAACTTTCTGGGAGATGCCACAAGTGCCAGAATGTGCCTGCTGAGGTGGAGGAAACAGGGCAGCAAAGGTGGGCTTGTTTTTCCCTGCTCACCCACGTCAGTGGAGCAGCAGGCGGGGCGCAGAGGAAAACTGTTAGAAGATAAAGTTTTGAATTTGGAAATCGCCCGGAGAAGAGGAATGCCAATCACCATCTCTCTGGGCAAAGGGTTCCAGAAGAGATTTGAAGTGGTGCATGCATGGTGTTAAAATATTCATATGAAAAGTCAAGAATTCAGTTCACACCACCAGTGTTTGCCATGCGTCTTTATATTTGGAAACAGCTGGATTGCCATCAGAATTTATCATCTGCCCAGATGCTTGAGAGTCCCACCATGGGGCCAGCTGTAATGCACAGACAGGAATTGAAACTGATTTATTCCTTCTCTGATCACTGCAATCAACTTGCAAGTTGTCAATAACGATAATCAGCCATCAGGTATTTCTTGATGTCTTATGTGAGGCACATGCATGGTGCAGGTGACCTAAGCCACAGGGCTTTATGTAAGGAGAGAGGCGTCTTGCTTCAGGAACAAACCCAGCAAGCGCAGTCTGAGTCAAATCTAGTTCTGTCCTTGTGCTAGCGGTGAGGTTCTTCTTGAGCTTATGACAGGTTTCGGGAATGACTGGGAAGCCAGCAGGGCTTCTTGGAGAAGAATTAGATCTTTGTCCAATCAGGGTATGGGTCTCATCAGATCATACCCTGATTAGATCTTTATCTGATGTTAAGATGGAAGTGAAGAGGGATGAGAGAAGGGGTCCTTTTGTGCAAGAGGAAGGAGATGGGTGTGTTCTTGGGAGGGAAGATAGCTTGGAGGAGGGGACCCCGGGGGAAGTTTTGCTGGTGGTGAGGATAATGAAACCATTGTCTGCCACAGTTGTGGGTTGAACTTGGGGAAGAAGGAGTAGCAAGCTAGAGCAAGTAAAATAGGGCGTTGGGTCCTCAAGCCAAGTTTTCCCTTTACTGAGAGGCCCCCAGAGTGGCTGAGTTAATGTAGAACATCTTCCCACCTGGATGCCCAGCACAGCACATGCTCCTGGTGGACAGAATGAATGATGATGGTATTCACACACACATACACACACACACACACACACACACACACACACACACACACACACACA
>CABHPH010142832.1:41651-54085 GCA_902168325.1 Peromyscus nudipes
ACACACACACACACACACACACACACACACACACACACACACACACATACCCATAGCTGTGCCTGGATTCACTGAGACTGTGTCATCTGAAGATGCAGGCTTACTGCAAAGATTGACAATAGGAACTGGTGCTCGACTGGTTTCTCTCAAGTATCACGTTATGAACAGAGTTAATGACTGTGGAGTTTAGGAGTTAGTTTGCGGTGGCTGAGGGCTTTCTGCCTTAGAGGGGCGACGCCCCTGGGGCATGTTTTCATAAGGGAGGGGGTGGCCAGGATGGACTCTGAAGAAGTACTTTAGTAGAGGAGTCAAGGGCCAATTAGAGATGTAGGATGGGGGAGTGGGTAGCTAACAGGGAGGGCCACCATGAGGAGAACAAGGCAGTGGACTGGGAGGTTGGGTGGGTAGCAGAGGGAAGTCCTAAGACACATGTGCAGGGCAGATGGTAAGCAGGTGGTCATGATGCTGAGCAAGGACATCAATACTCTCAGTGATGCTACCTCTGGCCAGGGCTCTTGTGATGCCAAGTGTGAACTGTCAACTTGACAGAATCTAGAGTCCCCGAGAGATGTACCACTGGACATACCTGTGGGAGATGGACTTGATGTTAACTGAAGTAGGAAACCCCACCTTACTTGTGGGTGGGACCATTCCCTAGGCAGGAGTCCTGTACAAGGTGGAGAACGTGAGCTGGGCAGCAGCAGCATCCATTCATTGCTCGCTCTTCTCCCTGTGGGCGTAATGCAACCAGCTGCTTCAAGCTCCTGCTGCCTCGTCTTCCCTGCCACTAACGGTGAGCAAAACAGACAAACACACAGATGAACAAAACAAACCAACAACAACCCTTTCTTCCTTAAGTTGATTTTGTTAGAGTGTTTCTTATCACAGCAACAGGAAAGTGAGTGGCTGCTACCCATCCCCAGGAGCCAAAAAGATAAAGCCATGTGAGAGGCTATCGAATTCAGGACCTCTACCCCTCTAGCTTGGGGCTAAAATTGTGACATCATAGGCCTTATCTGGGGACAAACAGAAAGTGAAGGAAAGCCAGCAACTCGGCTCAGATTTAAGCCCTGTACCAGTTCCCATCAGTCACGTGTTTACCCAGGAAGACAGAGTAATTGTACTTAGAAAAAAGGAGTCCCATAAGAGACCTATTTATCCCCCTTGAAGGTTAATTCAGGCATCTGGCTTTTGTGTGAGTTCTGCCTCCAGCCTCTCCTCTGTCTCCAGAAGCACTAGGAGGAGAGAGGCAGCTCCCAGCTAAGTCTTAGCGCATTTTAAGTCAATGACAAAGCACAAAACCCTTTGTTGTTAAAGAGAACTGATTGTCCCCAAGAGCCATTCTCTTCTTGAGAGCCATCAGTGTTTATCAGGGCATGCAGCTCCATTCTCTAACCTCCTTCAGAGCCAGATCCGGCCATTTCTTGAGTTTTAGCCAATGGGAGCCAAGGACAGCAATGGGAGCTCTTCTAGGCTGTTCTCTGAGTGGCCATACCTTCTCTTGCCCTCTTTCCCTTCCGTTGTCATCTGGAAGTGGTGGTGGAATATCTGAGGCCCTTGGGAGGGTGGGACATTCAAGAGCCTGGACCCTGACCCCATACAGCTGCCATCCCAGCCTGGACAGATGATGCCCACATTGCCATGCAAGGTGTTCATATTTCTCTTAACTGGAGCTACAATTACTTTGTATCTGTGTTCTCAAAAACTACATCTAGATCCTCACTTACTATTTTTAATTTTGAGAGTTGAATGTATACAGTTGGAGAACAGAAAAGGCATGTAAACAAGATACCTGAAGGTTTTGAACACTTGAACATATTTGAGTGTGCGGGACTGGGGAGATGGCTCTGTGGATAAAGTGCTTGCACGCAATCGTGAGGACCCGAGTTTGATCCCCATGTAAAAACTCAGGCTTGGTGGTAGGAACTTGGTATTCAAATGCTGGGAAGGCAAAGACTGGCAGGTCCTGAGGTCTCAGTGGACAGAGAGACTAGCCTAATTGTTGAAGCCCAGGTCCCAGCGTGAGACCAAGTCTCAGAAAGCAAGATGGACAGCTTCTGAAGAAAGACACCCAAGGTTGATCTTTGGCTTTCATATGCATGTATATTTATATGTGTGCATGGATGCATGTGCACACACACAGAGACACACACACACACCTGCACTATGTATGCACATGCATCCATGCACACAAAAGAAAGCATTTGAATGTGTTGTTTGGTATATTCCTCAGTGCGTAGAGGGCTGAAAGACTTTCTAAACCTGCAAACCTCCCTTCTGGACACCCCTCATCCCTTGAATATGTGCCTGTTGTGTGCCCTTCTCTGTCTGGTGACCCCCTGCCCTGCTAGAAGGGGTCATCACCTCTTGCGGATGAAGTGTAAACTCTAAGGGACAGAGACTTAGCTCTAGTCATGGCTTTATCAAGACACCGCAGGGTGGACCCGGCAGAAACGATGTCATCAGTGCTTCTTGAACTGCTATCTAGATGGCTGGCCCTCTGTCTGCAGGCTCAGACTTTGTGTCCCAGCCTCTGAGCTCTCCCTATGATGGCATCTTTGAGGGCGTCTCTTGATACGTTTGACTGATGCGGAAAGAGCCCACCCTGAGTGAAAAGGCAGAAGCTGGTTGAGTGTGAACATTCATCTCTCTGCTTCCCGATGGTGGCTGCAACCGGTTGCATCACCGTGATGGACCAAATCCCTTCAAAACATGAGCCCCAGTAAAACCTTCCTCCCTTAAACGGCTTCTCGTCAGGTGTTTGGTCACAGCAAGGGAAGCAGATGATCACGACCCTTGCCCTGGTCTGGCCCTTCCCGTTGCACACGTTCACCTACACAACCAGTGCCCCTCACTCCAGCGTATAGCTCAGCCGACTGCAAGAGAGTGACACATGGCTGTAGCGGCTTCCTCAGTCCCAGTTCCCCTGCGGTGGCCCCGAGTACAGGCTCTGTCCCCTTGTAGCTCCCAGCCTGTGGTGCCATCGCTTATATCAGGCTGCTGCATGTTCTGTGGGTACTTGTACAGCTGTACCCAAGGCTTTCAGTGGCCATGGCCACCTTACTTTCTTGTTCTCTGAGGCTCATCTTCCCGCCCACCTTCCGTGCAGGATGGCTTCTGTAGAAGTCAGCCACCCTGCTGTTTCTATGGCGGCCTGAAGCCAGAGAGAGGACTGCCTACATCTGAAGTTCTGCTGTGTGGCTATGACCATAGACATCAATAGAGATAACAAATGGGACGAGAGACCCTGTTTCATTCTATCCTTGGGTCTTTATTAATTTTCTGGTGCTATAATAGACTACCCTGACAAAAGCCACTTGGGGGAGAAAGGGTTTATTCTGGCTCACAGTTCAGAGGGGACATAATCTATCATGGTGGGGAAGATGTGATAACGTGGGGGAAGGTATGGTGGGCAAGAAGGAAGGAGTAAACAGGAAGTAGAGCCCAATCATAAAGCTTCAAGCCTCCGCTCCCCCCAACTTCTGATGAGGCTCTACCTCCTAAAGGTTCCACCACCTTCCCAAACAACACCACCAGATGAAGACCAAGTGTTCCAATATATGAGCATTTGGGGGTCACTTGACATTCGGAACACAGTACCTTGTAATTTCTTTTGTTTTTAGGCTTGTTTTACTTTAATGACTGATCCATAGGAGGCCACAGCCAAGCCACGGTGTACAGACATGAAGGAGGCTGTATTTCTTGATGTCTTCCTCCTTGGACAGAGTCTTGATGATCTCCTCCTCCTTGGCCTGGAGGGGCTCCTCCTGGCGCTTTTAAATTTCCTCGGTCTTAGACCTGTGAGCCTTAGCCTGGTCAGCCAGGAGCTTCTTGTGGGTCTTGTCTGGCTTCAGCTTGTGGATGTGCTCCGTGAGAATCTGCTTGCTTTTAATACATTCCCTTTGACCTTCAGGTCCAGGCTAGGATACCGATGGTGGTCTGTCTTAGATTCATCTTCTGAGAAGCCAGCACAGGGTTTGCATCCATCTCATCCAGGTCGCCTGCTCAGGCATGCGAGCATTGGCAGTACCCTTCCACTTCCCTGTGTCCATATGCCTCCCCTTCCCTTGAGCCAAGGTGTTTTTCCAGCATTGAGCCCTGGAATGGACAATCACAGGCTTCTGGATGATCAGCCCATCTTTGGTCAGCTTCTGGATCTGCTGACGGAAGTTGCCATTGCAGATTTCACTGGCCTCATTGGGGTCCAACCAGATCTTCTTTTTACCGTGGTGGTGGATGCTAGAGGAAAGCCTCTTCTGAAGCCTGAGCATGCTCATAGCTGTGGATGCAGCCACGAAAAGAAAGCAGCTTGAATTTTGAAGAAGTCGTCTCCTTTATCCCTCCGATCTTAGTCTTTCTGAGTGTGAAATGGGGACAACAATGCTTCTATTGCCAGTCTCCTGTGGCCTCGTGGAGGGAGCATGAATGGGTGTCACCTTCTATATGCATGTGGCCATGCATATCAGACTCCTGAGTCATGTTATTGGGATCCAGTATCCACGGTCAACTCTGATGCTGAAACAAATGAAACCCATTTGCTTGTGCCAGCACTTAAAAGCACTTAGCGTGCACCAGACACCAGTTCGGTATTTTTATAATATTACCTCATTTAATCCTATCACCTCCTCTCAGTCAGGTAGGCTGTTCTCTTAGCCCTGCTTATAGATGAGGCGCTGGAGAGAGATAGAAAACACCTCTTTAAGAGGCAGATCCTGGCTGTAGTCTTCACTGTCGCTGTTGGCATATAAGGTGTCCCCAGGCTGGCCTGGACAAGAGGGCTGCTCGCTTTGCCACAGAAAGCACAGAAACCCCCTAATGGTGGCTTTCTTTTGGAGTCAGAAAACTGGGATCTCCAGCCCAGTCCTGGGCACCGTTCATCGGCTCCTTTGCAACCGCGGTGCAGACGTTACTCTGCTGTAATGATTGCGGACCTCTTAATCAGGGGACTCTGACAACTGCGACATTTGCTGGGGAAATTATGCCCCTCTAGAAGTGATTGTGGGGAGAACAGGAAAAACAAATGAGTCGGGAGTATGTCAGAGCTGATAAGCCTCAGGGACATTGCTGGATCACAACAAGGACGGGTGTTTGGAAGGCAATTGCTGGCAAGAATGATGTAGGCTGGGTACATAGGCATCTGTGCCCAGGGGACCTGGGTGCTCTGCCTCCGGCTAAGACCTGTCTGCTCCTAGTGTTCTCAGACTGCATTATGATTGTGACCCATGTGATAAGCCCTGGAGAATTCCACCGAGTGGCCTGTGGATGGCAGAAAGGGGACAACCCCATCCTGGGCAGGGCCTGCATCAGCACCCAGTCCTCGAAGCTACATGGAACAGCCAGCTCTATGTACACAGGGTGTTTCACTGTTTCCAAGGACACGTGACTGCCCTTGGCTTCAAACTTGTGTTTATTTTTTCTCTCCCTAGACAGTGTGTGCCAGGCCTTCAGCGGCCATCGCTGTGTGGAAAGATATATTCTCTTGGGACCATTTCTTTATTCCCTTCCCAATTCAGCCAACCCAGGACTTTACCTCTGTGTTTATTGTCCCGTCCATGTGAGGTACCATATGCAAAAACTGTGGACTTGGAATTGAAGGGGAAAGTGAAAGGGTTTATGGTCTTAAAGTCAGAATGTAGAAACAGAGGGCCCCCAGAGCAAGGTGGCTAGTGAAGCCGGCCAAACTAGCCAGCTTTGGGTTTGATGGAGAGACCCTGCCTCAATGACTAAGGTGGGAGGGAGCAATTGAGGAATACTGGCATCAGGTTTAGGCCTCTACATGTATGTTCACACATATGCAAAGCATACATACGCAGAGACATATATGATAATAGAAAATGAAAAAAAAACCAATATGATGGAGGACAGCTGAAGAATGATACCCAGGGCTGATTTCTGGTCTTTACACATATGCCCACACCCATAGGTGTATATGCACCTGCATCACCCAAACACCACCTGTATATACCCCAACACCATCTGTATACACCCCAACACCACCTGTATATACCCAAACACTACCTGCATACACCCCAACACCCACATACACACACACACACATACACACACACACACACACACACACAGACACCTGCAGAGCCACTGATCTTGACAATCAGGACTGCGTATTTTTGATACCACCAGGCTTTGGATGGGTCCTCTTCACATGGTCTAGAGTTGAATGCTCCCGACTGTTTGTTAGGACACAATTTATAGGTTCTTCGGAGCAGGTCCCCTGACTGTAGACTCCAGGGACATGGCTGCCATTTAAATCCTGTCACAGATATAGCTCCATCCCTGGATCTTCTCTTTGGGAAGGAGCAGGTTGACTGATAAGACAATGAATAATAATTTGGGGATTTTTGTTATTTACAGCTGCCGTGGGTCATCTGTAAATTATGCAGCCCTTACTTATGCCTGCTTTCTTTTTTTCTTATGTAAAGCTGTCTCTCTGGACTGCCATCCCCTGTGTGATATCCATGCATCAGTTACTCTACCACCAAGCTGATTTCCTTTTTCTTGAAACACTCTAGTCCTGTTATCGAATGCCTACGTTCCACAGACTCCGATTCTGGGTGATGAGTCCCTAGACACTGGAAGTTGAGAGAAAGGGCGGGGCTTAGGTTTGACAGAGAACCTGTAGGTTTGACAGAGAACCTGTGGGTACCTCTCTGCCTGGCACAAAACGGGGACCTCCTTGGGTAGTGGGAGGGGAGAATTTGTAAAATCTCTGTTGCATGAGTAGTCTAGCTAAGACAGAGTCAGGAGCAGTGGCTGCCTCTCTGGGATGCTCAGCTTGGCTGAGAAGCAACAGGTTGGGGAAGGGAGACAAGCTGCCTTTGCCCAGGGGGCACAGCCAGGAGGGCAGTGAAGGGCAAATGCCCCTCTGTACCTACCCTGAATTGACCTGGCAGAGTGGTGGGAAGACAAGGTAATGGGGGCACGGGGCTGCAGCTGGCAAGGTGAGTGTCTCCCTCCACCCCCATTATCTTTTGCCTACGCATCACTTCAGGCGTGTGCTAGCCATGTAACTGAAAACAAGCCCTCTCCCCAACGCGACGCTTAATGATCCCTTTAATGCCCGAGCCAGCATCACTCCTCTCTCTCGCCTGTTCCCTGTCAGCCATGGGGCATTAAACCGGTGATAAAAATGCCTTTTTGGTACGGTCCACAAACTCACCAAGAGGCTCTTGGTAGCAGTATAGCCATCTAGCATGAAATCAAGAGGCAATCACCGCGGATGAGGCGAGATGAGCTCAATGTAGGAGCAATTAGCAGATGTGCGTGTCCTGGGTCCTGTCCTCTACCACCTCTGGTGCCCGCACCACCTGGCCCACTTTTGCCTAGCAGGGCTCCGTACAAAACCCTGCAACCCATAGCCAGTCCTGAACTGTAAACCTTAGGACAGTGGGAGACACTTCATTCAAGCTGTGTGCGTGGGCGGGGGGAGGGGCGCAACCTCGCGAGTCCGTCATTACAGCCCACCTTGTTTGAGGCGGGGTCTCTGCTGTTTGTCCACTGTCTACACCAGGCTAGCTGCTTGGAATAAACATGTTCCTACCCACGTCCAGTTTTATGTGGGTTCTGGGGATTCTAACTCGGGTCCTCAGATTTGTGTGGCAAATGCGTTTACTCACGCAGCCCTGTCTTCAGCCCCTGTCACGTCTTTACTGTTAGTGTGCACAGCATTCTTGGCCTACGTGGCCCTTGGGAACAGATGACCTCAGTAATTATTTTTTAACACAGAAAATATTAAACTCAAAAGAGAAAAAAAATGGTAAAAGAAATGGCCGGCTATGAATATGCATTAACATGATGCTGTATATGGAACTTGGAACAGGAGCCATTTGTTTTGAACAAATCGGATCTTGACACATGGCCGCGAACGTGCCGACTTCTCTATCACGCCAACATGCTGGACTGGTTTGATTTATATGGTGTGGCAGTGAGGGTTTTTTTCCCAATTAAAAACGAACGGAGAAAAATCATTAATTTAACTACTGTATATTAAATTTGCATTAAAACATCCGTTTGTCTATATTTATATGTGAGTTATTGAAAACGTGAGCTCATGAATTCTAATTTTTAGGATCACATGTCAAATATTGAAGATAAATTTTATTTATTTCTGCAATTAATTCTCTGAGAACAAATAGCTCTAATTTAGGGGATGGCATATGTAACTGTCCGCCAGTACCCTCCCTGAATAACAAACATACCATTCATCTTTTCTCATTAGGGTTTTCCTGCGCCTGTAGCTGTTGTTGAGATGTTCACACCTGGGCTGCTGTTTTGTGTGTTTCCAACCCTGCTCAACTACCATGCTGAGAAATTGCTTAAGACAATATGGATGGTGTCAAATCTCTTTCTCTGTTTCTTCATGATGTACAAAGACTTGTGCATATCCCAGAGGCTGAACACATATTTCTTCTAAGCAACTTGACATCAGCCACTTGGGTTCCTCATCAAGATGGCTAAGGGGTTTCCAAAGAAAATCTTGGGGGTGACTCTACACAGACCTTACTCTATTATATGGGGGATCTGGTGGGTTTTTCTCTGGGGCTTTTGTCCCCATGTGGGTCTCAGCTCCAATATAAGGAGGGTATCAGCAGAAGGGGGCTATGGCTACAGTCTCCTGAGTGCCAAGACTTCTGGTCACACATTGGACTTCATACCCACCTTCTGTTTCTGCAGGAGGTCACCTGACTGGGCCAAATGTGTTGAATGGGTACAGAGTAGGGACAAGTGGCGCTCTGACTGGACTGTGCTGCATCACCACCCCCACGCCTGTCAGAATGGAGTGAGTGAGTGGCAGCCTATTCTCAGTCTTTGCTTCATACATACATGGATGTTCACGTATGACACTGTGCTCAGCAAGATGTCAGATATCTTTAGAGGCCATGTTCCAAAGGCTTAGTTCCCATGTAGCACTTAGGGGACATGTTGTGGACCTTCAGGAGGAGGAGCCTAATGGGGGTACTTAAGTCACTGGGGGTGTGTCCTTGAAGGAGACTGTGGGACCTAACCCCCTTTCTCTTTCTTTTTTGCTTTCTAGCCATGAGGTAGCAGTGAGTTCTGCTCCACACCCTGGGCCATAGCCCACACACCCATGAGAGCCCTAAAGCAATGAATCTACCCAAACGCCGACTGGACCTCCAAAACTGTGAGCCAAAGTGAGTCCTTTCTGTTTAGAAGCTAATTGACTCAGGCATTTCATTACAGTGATGGAAATCTGACTAGTATATACCAAATGAGTAATACGTAGGTGGGGGCAGCATTTTTCTTAGGTATTAATTCAAGACAGTTCTTGCCCTCAGTGGGTCAAGTAGAAGGTGGTGGGAGCTGAGATGAAGACCAGATGAGGGGATTGGGTGGGAGAGTGGGAAGTTCCCTTACTCCTCCTTGGGAGGCTGAACTCATATTACTGCCCGTAAAAGGTTTTCATGGCATCAAAGACCCCTTTTAGGGACTAGAGAGATAACACAGCAGTTACAAGCAGTTGCTGCTCTTCCAGAGGACCTAGGTTCGGTTCCCAGCACCCACAATGGGCAGCTCACAACCACCTGCATCTCCCACTCCAGGGGATCCACCTCCTTTCACTTTCTTTGGGCACTCATACTCACATGGAATGAATTTGTGCAGACACACATACATGCCCAACAATAAAAATACAGTAACTCTATAGTTCCATTCTGAAATGTGTCATTTCTGGCTAAAGGCTAGCCCAACACCATTCCCTCTAGACACAGGAAGTTATGAATGGGACATTCCTGTACACAGGGCAACGATGGGACTAAGAGGCTGTACCTGTTGGAAGATCTTCCAGTCTACACTGACGTGCTAAGAGCTTCAGTTAGCCATTCTGCAAGCCGGACTGAGGCCTCTCTTCCTTGGTCCCACACCAAACAGTGGGGTGCTGCTTTCTCCACACCAGGAGCTCATTTCTCAGGTGTGGTTTGACTCAAATTCTGGGTCTGATTCAGGGAAGGCTGTCAGAGTAGAGCTGGCCTTGGTTTTGGTTAGGGCCACGGTGTAGTTTCTGGCTTTCTCTTCTAGAACAGGTTCTCTTCTAATCCAAAGGCTGAACCTGGGCCACTGAGTCCTTAGAGACCAGGCCTGCTCTACTGTGGGTGAGAGTTCTCCTTACTTTCCCATCATGCAGTGTCTCCAGCAGCTGGTGTTCCCTCTAGTTTTGTTCTCCTCCTGGGGTGGCCCCCCAATTTCCCCTGATTAGCAGCATTTCTGAAATCACAATTTGCAATAATCAGCCCCGGGAACATGTAAGTCAAGTACATCCTATTATCAAGAACAATTGTCAAGTTTCTTTTTTTCTTCTTTCTCCTCAATAATAGGATGATCAGACACTCTCCCCTTTGATTTTCAATGAGTAAATCACTTTTACACTTTGGCTTTAGAATATATTAACATATCCAGGGATGGATGGAACAGAGACCCACTAGGGGCTGTGGCAAAGTCCATCTGTTAGCATGTGACTTGGATCTGTTGGAGTGAGGAATGGCTATCCCCTTCATGTCTCTGTGCCGTGAGAACATATGCTCAAGGTAACGGGGTTGTCCTCTCTCCTCCTCATTCCTGACCATTTGGGGACAGAAAAGGTGTGGATAAGGCAATCATTTCCCAAGGACTGCCTCAGGGTTTGCCTTCCCTGGACAGCAAGGCATTGGAAATAAAGCCAGAAGGCAGTTGAGGGGGGCTTTTGCCAGCATACCTTGCTGCCTGTCTGTCCCTGTCCCTTTTGCCTTCTGTATAAAACTGCCGTTGGGCTATTCATCAAATGTCACCAGAACCGAGGGTCCATTGAGGAGGAGGTGGCTACCTGTTATACCCGGGCTTGACCGTGTCATGCTTCTCTCTGCCTGACCTGGCTGCCCTTACCTCACTTGGCTGTCATTAATGCGGACCACAGCACACGATGGAGAATCTTCTGATCTCCAGATCTGGCTTCATTTCTGGCTCTGCCCATGACCACCTGTACCACCCAAATCATTCATCTTTCTGAGTTTGGGGTTTCCCACCTGTACCAGATGAGAGTGTCTAGAAAGACCCCAGGGTACCTGGAGTGCAGTGACTTCCTGGCAAATTCTGGCTGTCATAAATTCACAATTTATTCTGGGGGTGTTCACCAGGTAACTTCAGGTGCTCTGTGTTTTCTGTTGCATGGGGGGAGAGGACAGGGTACCTGTAAGGAGGAATCCTTCACTCATGGGGTTCAGGAAGGGTTTCCCCTGGGCAGGTATGTGCTGAGGACCCAGAGGGAGTCAAGTTGTTCTGTAATAGGAAAGTCTGGGCTGTTTCTTGCCCTGTGGTTGAGAAGAGACCAGAGGATAAGACGCAATAATCAGTCCGAAGGGGACCATGTGCTGTTTGTCCAACATCTGCTTTCTTCCTGGGAGTCTGGACTTTTGGTACACGCTAGGCAGAGGTTGCCTGGGTGACCAGCCCTCCATTGAAAACCTTTGTTTCTGATGAATTTCCCTGAGTAGAAATAGAGTTTGCATGGTGCATGGAGAGAGGTCCATGGATCCCCTCATGGTGGGAGAGTGGGTGGACTCCTGCTTGTGGATCTGAACTGTTTTCTTCATGGTCTCGTATTATTTACACCTGTCATGGTAGCAGATCTCAGCTGCTCTAAGTTCAGCCTCCTGCTGAGTATCTTAGTGGATCTCATGTATCCTTGGGAACAGCTAACAGACCTACCAAGAGCAGCTCTCCACCTTCCTCCAGGTCGTGAGCATCTTAGGAAAGGGAGCTTGCTCACTGTTGCGTCTTCACCCTATTGTTCCTGTGCCGTGAATGTGATGACTGCTTATTGTGGTGCCTGAAGGAGTCTGATTGCTGAAGGCCAGTCTGATGAGGTTAGGACGTGAGACCAGACAATGCTGACTCACAGAAGAAGGTAATGACAAGAACAGAAGCATCTAAATCTGCAGTGCCTGCCAGTGGTTGAGAACTCGCTATGTGTGTGGAGAGCCTGTGCTCAGCCCTGTGTCTCTACTGTATACCAGCCGGAGTGCCTTCTAAGCCCAGCCCTGATGCTTATTCTGAGAAGCCTTGGATGGTGTTGATGGGGGATGGGGAGATGGTATTGGTAAAATGCTTGTCTTGCAAGTGTGGGGACCTGAGTTCAATTCCCCAGAACTCACATTAAAAAGGAAAAGAAGAAGAAGAAAAAGCAGCCAAATGTGGTGGTGAATCTTATACTCCCATGTTAGGGAGACAGGTAGGTGCTCACTGGCTGGCTAAGGCTACTTGGGGAATTCTAGATCAAGGAGAGAGCCTTTCTAAAATAAAAAGGATAGTCCTTGAGGAATGAAAGTCCTGAGGTTGTCTTCTGGCCTCTATATGTATGCACGATCCCTTGCATGTGACCACACACACACACACACACACACACACACACACACACACACACACAC
>CABHPH010142834.1:4504-85403 GCA_902168325.1 Peromyscus nudipes
AATGTATTTCCAATTTTGGAGTTCTTCACATTTTAGAATATTTACATGTATTTTACCAGCTATGCATCACTAATCTTAAATCCAAAATGTTCCAAAATATAGCACTCTTTGGAATGTGATAGATTTATGTTTTTAGATTAGGGAGATTAGAAATGTTCAGTATACATGTGTATTTGTGTTTATGTATATATACCCATAGAGACACATATTTAATTTTTCCTAAAAAATGTTTGCTTTACGTACTCCAATACACATGACAACTAAGAATCTCTATATATTCATATAAAATGCTTTGAACACTGTATTGTGTCTCCCAATATATTGTGCACCCTAATAAACTTATCTGGGGTCAGAGAACAGAACAGCCACTAGGTAGACATAGAGGCCAGAAAATGTGGGCACACCCAACCTTTATTCCTAGCCTTCTGGAGGCAGAGATCCATCCAGATCTCTGTGAGTACAAAGCCACCCTAGAAACAACCAGGCATGGTGACACACACCTTTAATCTCAGCACTTGAGACCTCATGTCTTGCTTGGGAAAGACACATGCCCCTAATCCCAGGAAGTGATGGTAGGAATCAGAAAGGTATATAAGGCATGAGGACCAAGAACTAGAGGTCTGTTAAGCTTTCAGGCTTTTAGCAGCAGTTCAGCTGAGATCCATTTGGATGAGGACTCAGAGGCTTCCAGTCTGAGGAAACAAGATAAGCTGAGGAATTGGCAAGGTGAGGCTAGCTGTGGCTTGTTCTGCTTCTCTGATCTTTCAGCATTCAACCCAATACCTGGATCTGGGTTTGTTTTATATTTTGCAGATCCAATACCATGGGTTAGCCATATTGTTTAGAATTTGGAACCATATTGACATAGCTGTTATTCAAAAATTAAAAATCAAAATAGCTTCTCATTGCATTTAGAATAAAATTTACATTGCCTGACAAGCTCTACAAGACATTGGTTGATCAAGCTTCTGCTCAACTCTCCTCCTACTCATGTCCTGTTCTCACTACTTCTTAGTTCAAGTGATTTTCAGTTACCAAACACACCATTTGTTTTTCCTTCTCAGTGCATTGACACTACTTACTTCCATGGCCTTGATTGCCTTTTCTTCTGGTCCTTATGTAACTAATGCAAGTTCTTCTGAAAAAATTGTTTACAATGTCTGCTTAGAGATATTTTCCATTAGGTGTCTTGGTAGGTTCATTCTCATTCTATATTTCATTTCTTTCAATCATTACAAATTATGTATTTCTCATTTTTACTTTTTACTATTAGTTCTTAAAATATTTAACTAGTTTTGACCATATCCACCCTCCAATCTTTCCAGATTCATCCCCTTTCCCTACTGACCAAACTTTGTGTTCTTTTCTTTTTACTGATCAAGTGCAATTTTAATGCCTATATTTTCCTGATCATGTGGCCTTCCACTAGTGAATGGTTGACTTACCAGGGGCAAAATCTTTCAAGAAAGTTGACTCTCCTTCTCTCAGTAGCTATCAATTACCAATAGTTCCTTGTCTAGGTATGTGACTCCTCTCTCCATGCTGGGATTTGATACGGCTTAAATATGTATAGGTCTTGTGCATGCTGTAATAACTGCTATGAATTGATATGTATAGCTGCCCTACTGTTTCCTGAAAACACTCTTTTCCTTGTATTCATCCACTACCACTGGCTCTTAAAGTCCTTTCACTCTTCTTTCACAATGATCCCTGAGCCTTGGGAGGAGAGGGTTTGTTATAGATACCTCATTTATGTCTGAGCACTCCACAATATCTTCCTCTTCAATGCATTTTGGCCAGTTGTAAGTGTTAATTACCATTTACTGCAAATAATTTCTGATGATGGTTGAGAGATGTACTAATCTATATGTATAAACATAAGTCAGTTTAATAACATATCCGTTTAACATCCTAATAGTATTAGGTTCTTCCCTTGAGCCTATGACCTGTCTAGTCATGGGGTCTTGGGTCAACAATAGCCCCATGCATGGTTTTGTCTTATTGAATGGGGATTAAATACAGTTAGAAGCATCCATGATGTTTGAGTCACTGTTATACCAGTGGATATTTCTTGCCAAGACAATCATAATTGTAGGTTACAGGGTTCACAGCTGGGTAAGGCTAATGAATATTTTTTCTTATTGTAGCCTGCACTGTATCTTCCAGCACCATGAAAGCCAGTCAGTACAGATGTGCTTCCAGGTGAATATCAACTAGATTTCTCCATGTTACATAACTCAAGAAGGCGGTGTCTACAGCTAGAAGGTGAGAAAAATGTATATCTTTTTATCGGTGTAAACATTTTTACTACCTTCTATTTCTAGTAACAGTAGTAGATTTATAAGTGTTGACTGACTGAATGTATGAATCTAGACATACAACATTTAAGCATTTACCTTCATCATTATAAAATTTTCAGAGGTGTAGCATCAGTAGTAATACCATTTTCATGCTATTTGACGCTTAGGTATTGATTAAACCAATATACAAAAACTATTCAACCTCAATATGGTCAGTATTACTTGTAAAAAATTTGAATTTTGTGATAATTTGGAAAGTAACACATTTTCAAATTTTAAGATGCATACTTTTAATTAATGATAGACTTTCATGTGTTTTCAAGTATGAGTCACTTGGATTTCTTCTTGTATGAGCTGTCTTAAATACCTTATGAATTACAGCTTTCTATTCCAATGCTAATGTTTTAAATGAGAGTCTTATACTTTCTACCTCAGATTGCTGTAACAGTTTTCTATTTTTCTTGTGACCTCCAGTCTTGGTGTTATTTGATGTATCTTTTTTTTTGAAGTCATTTTGCTTTCTAAAATGAATATTCCTTCACATTATTGCTTGATTATAATTCTTAGGCTCTTTCTGGAAGATGAGGTATAAAGTGTTAAGTGCTATGGCTCAGAAGTATAGTTACAACAGTTGTAGTTCAAGGTCTCATCCCCAGTAAATGTACTACACCCCTATACACATCTACACATATGCATGCATATTCATTTCTGCATACCCTTCCTTCTTTGAAATACACTTATATTTCATTTTCTGTACAGTTGCAGCATATCTACTTAAATTTTAAGACAATGCCAATAGTTGCTTTTATTTTTTTCTCACATATTTCCCTATTTAATAATTCTCACCTTCATTCTTACCATACCAGATCTCAATATATATTACAGAACCATGGTAATAAAATAAATGTAAAGAAATGGACCACTTCTTATACTATTCATTCATAGTTTCTTGCTATATCCTGAAAGAGTTTATTGTCCATGAATGCACATTAAATATAGTTTCTCAGTTATTTAAATATTAATGTTTTCTTCTGTATTTTTAATGAATTATAGTGTGTGTGTGTGTGTGATAGTGCATGTGTGGAGGTTAGAGGATAACTTGCCAAAGTCAATTTTTCTTCTATCACGTGGACCCTGGCAATTGAAATCTACTCATAAGAATTGGTGCAAATGCCTTTACCCAAAAAGGCATCTCAGTGGCCCTCCATATGGATAACTTATGGATGTTTTATATTTTAAAGACAGCAATCATTTGCCTTATTTGTTCTGAAATTCATTATTTTTCAGATTGTCCTTTAAGTTTGATTATGGGATGGTTGGATGATTTGGTTTTGTTATAGGAGTTTTTAATCTGTATAAAGTCAAGTTATTAATGTGCTAAACTATTTATTCCATTATCTCCAGCTTAGAAATTTCTATTCCCATTAGAGATTTGATAAATATTTTCTTCTATTTTCTTCCTTTTTTATGACCTGAATTTCTTAAACATTTTTTCTCAATAATACCTTTATAATTTACTTCATGGTGCACAATAACGAATTCCATTTATTTTTCTCCAGATAGTTAATTATATGTTCCAATACTATTTATTAGTATTCTGTTTCTTACTATGATTTGAAATACTTGCTTTATCATACAGTGACTTCATGTATATAATAAGATGAGCATGGATGATAAATACAGTTTTGTTGGTCTATATCAGTATTTGTTTCTCTGCCTTTGCATTTTATTAATGATAGACTTACAACATATGCTTAAAATGCAGTTGTTATAAATAAAAATTTTAGTATCTGATAGGATGTTTCCCTTTATTATTTATTATTTATTTATTCTTCCCTTTATTCTCTTCAAAGTTTTCTATGAATATATCTTGCTTTTTTTTCTGCTAAAATTTATGATTATTTTGTCAGGTTTCCAAAGGAGACAAGTTAATGTTTTGGTTAGAATTCAACTAAAATTATAATTTTTCAAAAATTTTTTTTGTTTGTTTGTTTTTTGTTTTTTAGCAATCCAGTCTTCTAACTCAGGAACATGATATATCTCCCTAATTATTCAACTTTTCTGTATATATTTCTCAATAATGTTTTTTAATTCTCTTTTTGTAGGTCTCATATGGTTCTAATTATGATTACTCCTAAGAATTTTGGATTTTACTCAGAAAACTTCTCCACTATGACTAAGAGTACTCATTTAGCCAACTGATAAAAATCAAACCAGAGGACTGGGAACAGTATTTTCTAGGCTGTATAGTCTGGTGACACTTGAGGCCATATATAATACAGTGGTGAAGAGTATGCAGCTTGGTCTTTTGACAGATGCAGCTATGAAATTTGTTCCTGCACCTTTTATCTATGTGACTTTGAGTAAGTTATACAAAGTGTAAAATCTGGATTTTTTGCATCATACACAGAACAGGGAAGCAGGTAATGCCTGTTGCCTAGGAATTGATAAGAAACATCCCAGATAATGCAAGAGAAGGCTTAGCACAGCACTCAGAACATAGGAAGTGCTCAATAAAATGTGTGTTATTCCTGATATATGTGTGTATGCTGATAGTGACAGTGGTTGGACACACATAATAAAAAAGAAAATAGGCTTATCTTAGAAGTTTCAGACAGCCAAATGCCTGGAGATGGAGCTTAGTGGTATATGCTGAGCAAGCATGCAGCCCTAGGATTCATCTGCAGCAGCCTTAAAATGCTCATATTGCCATAATTATGTGTAGCATGAATCTTAAAAGTTCTTATTAATAAAATCAAACCTGAGCCAGGTATTGGGGTGAACTGGAAGATCAGAGAACCAGAACAAGCCACAGCTACCTCACCTTGCCGGATCCTCAGCTGGTCTTGCTTCCTCAGACTGGAGGCCTCTGAGTCCTCATCCAGAATAGGTCTCAGCTGAATTGCTGCTCAAAAGCCTGAATGCTTAACCAGGCCAAATGCTTCTAGTTTCTGGTCCTCACACCTTATATACCTTTCTGCTTTCTGCCATCACTCCCTGGGATTAAAGGCTCACTCTCTGGGATTAAAGGCTTGTGTCACCATGCCTGGCCATTTCCAATGCGACCTTGAACTCACAGAGATCCAGAGGGATTTCTACCTCTGGAGTGCTAGGATTAAAGGTGTGAGTGCCACCATTTTCTACCCTTTGTATCTAGTGGCTGTTCTGCCTCTGACCCCAGATAAGTTTATTAGGGTGTACAATATTTTGGGGAACACAATACCACCACAGTTATGGGAGAATAAAAAGTGAAAACAGAAAAATGAGGACTCAGAAGGAGAGGAAAGTGGGAAAAGAAAAGGTAGTTAAGGGAAGGACTTCTACAAGTCTTTCCTTTGAGCTAAAGAATGTCATGGAATTATTGTTGAAATGAGCAACAAAGTCCAAACTCCATGAACCTCCAGAGACTGGGAGAAGGGATGCTAAAATAAACAATGTGCCTTTATATAGCCATTCCCCTGCCTATCACTGGGAACTGGGAAGTAAAGGCTCAAGAACTGCTGTGTTGGGGGCATCTGGTCTGGTGACTGTGAGCATGTGGGAATCAAGAGGTGCTTATTTAGTATGGTGTAGCTCAAAGAGTGTTTCTGAGTAATTTTCTTTGGGAGGTTTCAAAGGGAAATGAAATTTCCTTGGACAGAAATGGGCAAGAACTTGTGAACCCCACCTTTTGACATAAGAGTTGTTTCATTTTGTTTATCATGAAATGTTTTTGAGTCTGTTTGTGACACTTTGGTCACTCCTTAAATGTGCATGAGAGAGAGAGAAAGAAAGAAAGAAAGAAAGAAAGAAAGAAAGAAAGAAAGAAAGGAAGGAAGGAAGGAAGGAAGGAAGGAAGGAAGGAAGAAAGAAAGAAAGAAAGAAAGAGAAAGAAAGAAAGAAAGAAAGAAAGAAAGATATAGGTAGATTGGTATCTCTCTGTGAGTACTTACACATATACACATGCATTCTTTCTCTTTTGAGACAAGGTCTCTTGTGGCCCAATTTGGCCATCAACTTACTATACAGTTGAGGATGTCCTTGAATTTCTGATCCTCCTGCCTCCATCTCTAAACTTCTGAGATTACAGGAGTACACAGATACAGCTAGTTTGTGCAGTGCTAGAAATAAAACCCAGGGATTCATGCATGGTAGGCAAACACTCTTCCAACTGAGTATATTCCTATCTGATAGCCTACAAATACGTTCTTAATTGGGTCTTAAGAACAGCAGAGTTTGAATTCTAATCTCTGGGTGTTTTTACACAGGCAGAAGAAATTGTATTTATTGGGTGTGACATTACTTAGTGTTCAATCAAACTAACACCATTAATCTGAAGCTTTAAGGGGAAGCTAGCAGGTGAAGAATGCTGTGAAGAGAGTAAATCATTGCCTAGTGGTTCTGGTTCTAATGCCTGTATAGTTTCAAGAATAGTATCAAGATGCAAGTTAGCAACAAAGCTTTTATTTTTTATTTATTTATTTATTTATTTTTGGTTTTTTCGAGACAGGGTTTCTCTGTGGGCCTTTCCTGGAACTCACTTGGTAGCCCAGGCTGGCCTTGAACTCACAGAGATCCGCCTGCCTCTGCCTCCCGAGTGCTGGGATTAAAGGCGTGCGCCACCACCCCCGGCAGCAACAAAGCTTTTAATAAGTACAGATTTAAATAGTGTATTTGAGGTATTCTTTAATATCATAGTTTGCTGAAAAAACCTCAGTGACAAACCAATTCAAGGGTTTTGTTGGACAGACAAAGCCACCGGGACCCAGAGGAGAGGAATGACTCATGCACAGTTTTACAAGGAGCTGCTTAGCAGATTCACCACAAAACTGAGGTCTCCTGACTTACAGTGCTCGTTCACTCCACCATAACATGAGTCTGTTTAGTTTTGGAGCACCCCCTAGGCCATCTGTCTCTTGTCTCTTAGTCATTCTTTGCCTTGGGATCTTCTTGTGCATGTAGGGCATATGTTAGAAACCCACCAGGGTAATTCTTTCTTTTGGAAATTGGAGTGATGATAACACAGTACAGACTGAATGTAGGGAAGAAGGATTATTTTCCAGAAGCTAGACTGTCATTTATAATATTTTTCTTTTTGTATAGAGATACTTCTGAAAATACTTTTTAATTAAACATTTGTTTTCTTAGAATCTACTACTTCCCTATCTGGGCAGGGTCTTTGAGGCTAGCCCTGCTCCTCCTCATGACTCCATATAATTATTCTCCTTAATTTCTTATTTTTTGATATTCTAATATAATTACATCATTTCCATCTTCCCTTTCCTCCCTCCAAGCTCTATCATCGATACACCCTTGCTCTCTTTTAAATTTATGGCCTCTTTTTCATTCATTTTTTTACACACACACACACACACAACATGCGCAAATACCTATATGTGTAAATACAACCTGTTGAATCTTTGTTACTTGAATGTATGTTTTCAGGGTTATCTATTCAGTATTGGATAACCAATTGATTTGTTCTTCCCTAGGGAAATAGACATATTAACATGTATTGGGGAAAGCCCAGGAGACCCCAACCCTACACAAAGGACGACAGGAAACTAAAGAATGCTGAAAGAGGGAATCTTTTTTTTTTGTTTTGTTTTGTTTTTGTTTTTGTTTTCAAGGCAGGGTTTCTCTGTTTAGTCCTTGCTGTCCTGGAACTCACTTTGTAGACTAGGCTGGCCTCGAACTCAGAGATCCATCTGCCTCTGCCTCCTGAGTGCTGGGATTAAAAGCATGTGCCACCACTGTCAGAGAGGAATCTTTTTTAAAAAATAATATTTCTACTTGAGAATTTCATGCATACATACAATGTATTTTGATTATATTCACCTCCCATTTTCCCCTGTCCCCTCCCAGATCCAAGCCCACCTTCCCATCCTTTCCTACTTCATGCCCTCTTTTATTTAAATAACACACCAAGTCCAATTTCTGTTGTCCATATACTCATAGGTACGTGGGGGTCATCCATTGAAAACTTGGTCAACCTACCAGGTATCATATCTCTGAAGAAAACTGACTCTCCTTCTCTCAGCTGTCAACCATCAACTCTTAATATCTCTTCCAGTAGTGGTAGGTATTTGTGAGACCTTTTATCCTCAGTAGTACAGTATTTTCCTGACTATATGATATGCAAGTAGGCAACAATACACAATGTGGCTTCATGAGTACAGTGGTCATGGCATGTCTAGAAGATACTGGTTCTTACAGTCTTTCTACCCCATCTTTCACAACAGACCCTGAACCTTGCAAGGGAAGGATGATATAAATGTCCCATTTATGGCTAAATATTTCACAGACATGCTCTGTACTTTAACCAGTTGTTAGTTTCTGTGTTAACCACCATAACACACACACACACACACACACACACACACCCTCTGATTTCTGTACTAGTCTATCTCCATGGAAACTTAAAGATATATTCTCATATTACTATGCTATTGGGTAACATTTAGCCAACTCTGTAATATTACAGCATTCTTTTACAACATACCTCTAGTTTCCTTCAAGGCCAGGTCTGGCTCTGATTCATTATCCAGAGTAAAGGGTAGAGATACAGGAATATCTACGAGTTGAATCCAAGGAACAGAGAAGAAATGAAGGCAAAGCCTAAATTTATGGCTCTCATCTTGTATGTTTTCTGTGTGGCCTAGGCTCAGGGTCCATTTCTTCCTTTTTATAAGGCAATATATTGTGATCACACAGCCACTTCTACCTCATGTGACAGTAATCACTTAAAATCTTTATGGACCATAGGAAGAGCCAGGAATTTAATAAGTACATGTTATTTGTTTTTGTATATGTATTTGTGTTTGTGTACACAAACATAATTTTATTTATGTATATGTATATTTGTGTTTGTGTACACAAACATATGTGCTTTTGCATAAGCATACAAGTGCATGGGCAATGTGTGGAGGTTAGAAAACAACTTGTGGTATTCTATTTGACTATCATCCTTTTGATAACTTACATTGTGCCAGAAAGAATGTTCAGTCTGCATAGCAACCTATGGGGAAAAGGATCCCCTTTTAGTGGGAGGGAAACTTAGGTCATAAGACTTAAGGCCATTTTTTCAAGGTCACAATCCTTAGAACACAGAGGAATAAAATCTAAGTCTCTTGATCCCCCAAGCCTAGTGCTCTTTCTACTAAATTAAATGTGCCTTATGCACAGAAATTATCCAGGTTATCTGCTCTTCAAGCAGACATGGGAATGTACTGCTCTGAGTATGTTCTCTCACCCGGCAAAAAAGTACAGAATATAGAAATGAAAAGTTATCCTTGAAGGAACAGGGCTCCACATTGTGTATCAGCTTTCCAAATGAGTCAGTGAAGGAGTTGGTGAAAATGAACAAGCCCCATTGATCTTGGTTTAGAAACAAGTACATCTCTATGTTTTCTATGTTCCTACCATCAAACAATCTAGATTTTTATTCTATGTATATTCTGATGTCAACTTTCTGAAAGGTTGTTTTTAAATAAAATGTGACATAGATGTAACTTGGGCAACAGAAAACACCTTTGTAATGCAATCTGACATTTCTAATAAGCACCCAGTGGTATGGAGTTTATAACTTGGCCTTTGTGTATGAAACTACGACCTCTTGCAGTTTCTTAAAACACACTCCATGGTTCATTGCCAATCTAGAGATTCTTTATACACCAGGAACTAAAGCCACAGTGTATAATACATTTCTAGGCCACCTACTTTGTGCTATCTCCCCCATCACCTCTTTCTCCCTCCCTCTCTCTCTTTCTCTGTGTGTATCTGTCTTATGTATATCTGGGTATCTGGGTATTATATGTGCATCTGTGTATGTGTGCTCATGATACATGGATGGAAAGAATGGCCATGAAGCCCTTGTCATCACAAAACTTAACTAGCATCAAGAGAGGAGAGAGTAAAATGGTTGACATCTATAGGACACTAGTTTTTGTTTTCAAAGATATTAATAAGAAAAGCCCTTTTACAAATTCTTGGAGCTTTTAAAGCACACAAATATTGTTTTAAATAGCTGTGTTTTTCCAATTGAACATACATGCTTTCTCTTTTAAAAATGAATCAGAACTATGGAAACACAATATAGACTATGGCTGTTCCTCATACCCCACCCCCATGCCTCTGGAAGTACTTATTTCTGTCAGTCATTTAGGGCTTATTTCCTATAAACCTCTTTCTCATATATACATGTGTATAATCTGTTTATATCTAAACAGAGAATTTGCACTGGCTTTCTTCACTTCTCTTGATATGTCTTGAATAGCTTTTCATCATGATACAAAAATCTTTCTGTTTAGTGAGTGTTTATACAATTCCATTGATTATACATTCTTTAATTCTTATAATGGGTTAGTAATTTAGGACCCACCAGATAAATCTAGCCAACTCTCTAATATTGTAAATAAAATTTTATTGGAGCACAATTATGCCTATTTCTTTACATTTTATCTGAACACAAAGACCTTGTAACCTGCAAAACTGAATATACTTACTATCCATCTCTTCACAGACAAAGTTTGTTGATTACTGTTTAAATTCAGCTAATGTTGTCTGTTTCAACAGATTACTTATATATGTATATGTACATAGATATTTTGCATGCTTGTACATAGATGTATTATGGTGATATTTTATTTGTACTGAAATGTGATTTTATTTATATGTTAATAAATAAAGTTACTTGGGGGTCAGAACTAGTAGCAAGCCATAGCAGAAGTCTGGCAGTGGTAGCACAGGCCCTTAATCCCGATCACATGACAGGCAGATCTCTGTGTGTTCAAGGACACCACCAGCATGGAGACACATGCCTTTATTCTCAATACCAACCATAGAAGACCTGGAGGTCTGTATAGACAGACAGTGATGAGGAGGTCATGTGGTTGGGTTTACAACCAATGAGAAGGCAGAACAGAAAGTCAATAAAAAGACAGACACACAGGAAGTAGGCCTCTTTTCTCGGGGGGAGGACGGCAGCAGCTGGTAAGCTAAGGGCTATTAGCTAGTGCTCTGACCTCTTGGCTTTTAACTCTGCATTGACTCTGTGTTTCTTATTTAATAAGACCATTCAGAATAACATCTACAATGTATACTATGAATCACATGCTATATTAGTCTCATGGCACAAATAGAGTGGATCACTCATACATAGTGTCAGTGACCTCAGTTAGCTAATTTAAGAATGAATGATTATATCAAGTGGTTTTCACAAATGTAGAGCACTTCTGTAAAGTGAGAAGTTACCATCTAATTCATTTTCTTTGTAGACAATTTTCACTACCTGCCATGTTCATTTAAAACTTACATGCTCAGGCATGTGCTTACAAAATATTCACATAAGCACACACTTGCATGAGCACAGCACATACTCATGAACTAGGTAAAATGATGTCATGTAATTATGGTATGCACTGCAAGGTTTGCAGTGATGTGACCTTCTGATTGTGTTCATGCCAGTATGTGTCCACATTTCCATTAAAGAAAATAGGAGAGAGTTGAATTTGATGGATTCATGAGCTTGAGGTAGAGGAGAACAATAGAAGAGGAGCCCATGATCAAAATGGAACGTGAACACTCAGAGGAGCAGCAGGCAAGATGCTCTTCATAGAAGGCCACCCTTGCATCCAGGTCTGACTGTGAATCAGTGGTTTGCTTTTGGACAGGCATGGGGATGAGGAGCTGTTGGCAAGATGAGAAGGAAATAGTGATAAATGAAAATGTTTTATCAGTGACATGAATAGAAGTAGTAGATCTTCTAGACACCCCAGTTGTTGCACCCTATTTATCAGGCACTAGGTGAGCACTTGCCTCCTTACCTTAGTTCAAGAAATTCTGGCTTGTCCATTTCTAGCTGAGTGACCTTGTACAAGTCTCTTCATCTATTTGAAGTTTACTTTCTTCAGCTACAAAATTTACATAATGGTGGCATAGGCATCTATAGGTTTATGTTGGGGTTCAATAAAATAATAGGTTATTGCTTTCCATAGCCACAGTAAATATTAGCCATTATTGTCTTTGTTGCTGTGTTGTGTGTTCCTATTACTTGCTGTTGTAATGATATCCACTTTAGACATGATGGTGTAGAGGCTGGAAAAGCATACTTGACTTTTCCAAATTCTAACAGACAGAATGCTAGATGAGGTGGAAATAATATCCATCTGTGAGAGTTTTAAGATAATGTGCTCCAATCCTATTCTAACATTCTACTTTATAGATGCACAAGGGTAACTTGGGTAACCTACTAAATTTTAGCCCTCCAAATTGGAAAATTTGGGAAGACGAATGAGAATGTTTTTTTTTTTTTTCAAAAAAGGTACTTCTGTGGATGCTGGACATTAGACTGCCTTCTGAGAAGCATGGCTGCTGTGGATATTGCTCTGTATAACTAAAACACTGATTGGCCAGTAGCCAGACAGGAAGTATAGGCGGGACTAGCAGAGAGGAGAGAGGAAAAGGAGAGGAAGAAGAGAAGGGAGGCAACAGGTAAAACCATGAAACATGTGGCAACATATAGATTAACAGAAATGGGCTTAGTATAAGAGTAAGAGCTAGATGATGGTAGGCCTGAGCTAATGGCCGAGCAGTTTAAATAATATAAGAGTCAGTGTGTTTATTTTATAACTGGGCTCCGGGACTGGCAGGGCTTGGTGGGAGCTGGAGAGAAATTCTCAAGCTACACATGGCTCTAATGCTGTGTATCAGAGAGCTAGCATTTCAGACTGTGGACAATTTTCAGAATTCCTGGCTTATTTTCCCAGCTTGTTTTTCATCAAGTTAAGGGCAGTGGCTATCAGGGTTTCCATGCCTGTGTATGGGTCACAGAGAGTCAGCTTATCTTTTGACTTACCATTACTTCCAGACATAAACACTTGATCAAGACAAAAAATAACAATAAAAACACTAGCCAGGTAATTCCTGCTTTCCCAGGTAAATATTTTCAGTACCTATCAGATTCATTCCTAATATGCCAGTTGATTGTTGTAAATTATGACAGTTTAACTTTTCTGAAAATTACTGTAGATCAGTGCTTTGGGTTTTCTAACAATTCATAAAACACAAGGATGCTACATCCCTGTTACAGGTCAGGTACTACTCCAGGCACTTGTATAGAAGTGCTTGTTCTTATTGGAGGGAATGTAAGAGTGCTATGTAGGAAGTTCTTCTTAAAGTTCAGAGAAGTAACTACAGGCTAAGGGACAGGTAGGCCATCAAGCAGAGAGCACACTCTTCTTCAGAGTGGCAATGGAATGCCACACCAACCATGTGTTTTTTTAAGACAGATCCCTCAGAAAAGTAGGAACATGTACTACATATGTGCCTATTTGACTGTTCCCAGTGGAAGACCCAGCAAGTGCAAATGGTCTAATGATGGATTCTGCCTATCCAGTTTGAAGATCAGCCAGGAAGAGACCATGAGAGGGAGTGAGGGCAGTACAGCAAGCAAAGCTTTACAGAGCTCAGGAAAAATAGGGCATTTTATTCTTATGATATAAATCCAGCACAGGATTTTGAGACGAGAAGTTTTGGCAAAGCAAGGAGTATGAACCAGGCAAGAAGAGGACAAAAGCACAATTAGTAGGCTGGAAAAGACTGACAATATTTTATGACAGTAGTAGACTTTGCTCATTGACAGTGTTACTGGGTAGAACTCTATGCAAATAATCAACAGTATGAATTAATAACAGCTGCCACTAACTGAAGACCTAGTGTGTTGAATACACATATTGGCTTCAAACTACTGTGATCTCACCAGATCCTCATCACAGTCCTATCAAGAAGGACAATGAAATTTTCAGAGAAGGTTAAACTTGGTGGTCACGTGGCATATTAAATGGATGAAATGACTTATATAAAAATGGGAGAGAGGCTGGAAGTTTTTGTCTTATAACATTTTATGGCATAGGTAGTATGGGACTGAGTTTCATTTCACAGTGAAAATCTTTCCATAATCACAATTATAATCAAAAAAATATTAAACTTATTCTCATCTGTGTCAATTATTTTTGTTTCACCTTTGTTATGTGAGAAGCTGGTGTAAGATGATTTCTTGGGACCAAGATTTCAAGGCCAGCCTGGGCAACGTAGAAAATTTACCTCAAAAGAAATAGGTGCCTATATAGCTCAATGGTACAACACTTGCTTTGCATGTATAAGGCCTTCGGTTATGTTTCTAGCAAAACACATACACACACAAACACATGCATGCACACATATGCCCACATGATCATACACATTCTGGGGGCATTATTAGAAACTTTTAAATTGTAGTTCTGGCCCTTGGCTGGCAAATTTTTGTCCTGCTTTATAAGAAACTCTATGGAAATGAGAAAAGAAACCTGTGTTTGCCTCATCAGAGTTTCCAAGTTTTTTGAGATAAGCTCATTTTTGTGTTTCTTTTCCTCTCACTCAATTCCATTATCTACTTTTGTAAGACAAATTGCTAAACATAATTATTAATAAAAAGACCCGAAAGCCAGATATTGGGGTGAAAACTGAGAGATCAGAGAAATAGACCAAGCCACAGCTCACCTCACCTTACCAACTCTTCAGCCTCCAGAGAGAGCCACTTTCTGTATACTCACGCCTGTAGCATGAATCTTAAAAAGTTCTTATTAATAAAATCAAACCCGGGCCAGGTATTGGGGTGAACACTGGAAGGTCAGAGAGACAGAATAAACCACACCTATCTCACCTCACTGAATCCTCAGCTGGTCTTGTTTCCTCAGACTGGATGCCCCGAGCCCTCATCCAGAATGGGTCTCAGCTGAACTGCTGCTAGAAGCCTGAAAGCTTAACCAGCCACATGCTTCTCCAGGCCAAAGGCTTCTCCAGGCCAAAGGCCTCTCCAGGGCAAATGCCTCTAGTTTCTGGTCCTCACGCCTTATATACCTTTCTGCTTTCTACCACCACTCCCTGGGATTAAAGGCGTGCTTTCTGGGATTAAAGGCGTGGGTCACCATGCTTGGGTGTATCCTTGAACACATGAATTTCTGCCTCTCGAATGCTAGGATTAAAGGCGTATGCTACCACTGCCTAACCTCTATGTTTAATATTGTGGCTATTCCGTCTCTGACCCCAAATAAGTTTATTAAGGTACACAATATTTTGGGGAACATAATACCACCACATTTCCTCTCTTTTTGTCTAAAATTAAAAAAGCTTATAGCTAATACAAGAAAAACTATATCCTATAAGTATATACAATATACACAGTCAAGATTACATTAACGATGTCTAGTCCATTAACATTTGACAGATTCAGATAAAAAACTCCATTATATATATTAACAATGTCCAGTCCAGTAACATTTGACAAATTCAGACAAAAAATTTTTCATTACTTATCCTATTTAAAACAAGTAGCTCCTTTTTAAAAGTAGATTCCATAATCTCCCTTTTTATCTTATCATATCCATATTCTCTCTTTTTTCTTTTCATAATACATTCATTAGTCTACCTTTTGTCATTTTTATATCTTCTCCTTTTTCTCCAGTGTAGATTCAGTGATCTACCTATTTATCCTATTTTTTTTTATCTTTTTTCTCAGAGTAGATTTGATGATCTATCTCATATCTATTTCTCTTTTTCTTTTTGCTTTCTAGGGGTGACGATATCTTTAGGGAATCTTGAAAAGAAAATTTTTGGGTTAATTGTCAAATCCTGTATCATTTGTCCAGTCTTTGCATAATAGGAAAGTTCAGGGCTTGTCATAAGTCCTTGCTCGAGTAGTCTCTCAGGCTGGATCATCTCAGCTAGTCATCTCAAAAGTCATAAACGGTTTGTATTCTAATGTCGATCATTCCTTGGTGTTAATCAGCTTAATAGCTTTACCATAGTCCTTGTGGAATCATCATTGTGGGATTCAGTCACCTTTTTGTAGATTTCAAAGTCCCTGTTAGGCTTGGTCATGGTTCACACGCCTATATACTTTTCTGTGTCCTGCCATCTTACTTCCTCTCTCTGCCCAGCTACATCACTTTCTCTTTCCACCCAGCTCTATCATTTCCTGTCTGTTTATATAGACTTCCAGACCTCTATGGTTCACTAGCACTGGGATTAAAGGTGTGTGCCACCACACCTGGCTCTGTTCCCAGTATGGCCTTGAACTCACAGAGATCTGGATGAATCTCTGCCTCCCAAATGCTAGAATTAAAGGCATGTGCTACCACTGCCTGACCTCTATATTTAATATAATGACTGGCTTTTTCCTCTGATCCACAGATAAGCTTTATTGAGGTGCACAAATAAAATATCATCACATACTTGTGCGAGGAAGACAAGGTTCAGCTTTGCTATAAATACGACTAAATCATTTATGCTGAATGTGTTCTCAAGAACTTGGGTGGTTCACTGAAATGGTGTTAAGGACCAATGGCAGACTAGTATTCATCACAGGTTATGACTTTCTGAGAATCTTACAGTGCACCCCTGTACCTTGGTGATTCATATGAGTAGTCAAAAATAAAAGTTGTTGGTATATTTAAAGAGTTTGAATCAAGTTGGAAAATCCGAGCTAACAACATGGAAGAAATTGTTAAGGTAAAACAATCTAATAAATCAATTTTATTACATGATATTCTCCCTCCACCCTCTTTGATCTTTTAAGCATGGGTACATACTGGTATACAAACATGCACAAATAGCTATACACAGGTATGGATGCTAGTTTTTGTAGAGGTTTCTGTTGCTTCAGAAGCCACATTCTAGACTGTGCTTTCATCTGAAATCTCACTATGACAGCTTAGCTCTAAAGGCAGCTATATCTGTTTGTCTCTGGTTAAGTGATAGGCAACAGGCTCGTCTTTGAAGTTTTATTCTGTGGATCAGGTAGCCATGCTACCCTTCAACATTCAAAAGAAAAGGATTAAATGCCAATGTGTAATCTTAATACTTTTTCTAAGACTGAAAATCCTTTCAATTTATTGCCTGGAAGTAAGCATCCTACAGATTAACACATATTTTCTGACAAATGCTCAGAGATATACAATCAGCTGTTGGCACAAATAAAGGTCATAAGTTGTCTCCTCTGAGACAAATCTATAAAGACTTTATAAAATGGCAAGCAAACCTTAAGGCTCTGCCACTTGTGACCATAAGTAATTAATCTCTTCTCTCTGAGCCACAGAATGTACATTTTAAATGGAGAAAATAGCACTTCCTTCATTTACTTTGAGCATATTCTCTGGTTTGTTGGTGAGTCTGTTTTCTACCCTGTGTTATCTTGACTTCTGTCTGTAGATGACAGACAGGTAAGGATCTGGCACTGATAAGCTCCCTCACTTCTAATTAAGGCTGTACCACCACTGAGAACGCTGTACATCCTTTGTCTAAAACACAGGTCTAAATTTCTGAAATCTGAGGGACCAGTCTTTGACAATAGGATGCCAGCTTATGTAGCACAAAGGTAGAATCCTGTTAGTCAAGGTAAGGTGTGTTCCCTGTAGCTTCTTTATCTTGAAGCATGATATTCTATATTTCCATAGAGGTTTTCAGTTAATAAGACATTTTTTTTCATATGCAGTCTCACATTCATGTAAGGTAGACTGCTAGGGTTGTCTAAGCCCATTCTTATGGATAAAGAAATTGAGACCCAGATTTGAAAGCACTCGCTCTTTGGCACCAAGTCAAGTCTAGCATAGATTCCATTATACCTGCACCTCATTGCTAAATCCATAGATTGGAACTAGAGGCTAGATTTCTTTTCATCATAGTACCTGAAGGACAGCAATCAAAGCTGGAAGTCTGTCTACACTTAGTCCCTTATGCTCTCATGGCTTTAACTATGCCCTTGAAGCATTAACATTTCTAATGTAGATTCTTCAACTCCAGACTTGTCTTACTTAGTACCTGGGATGACTACAAGCATTTCTAGTGCAGTAGATTCCAAAAGGAAAACTTCATCTTCCTTATTCAAGGCCCATTGGGTCATTCCCATTTCTCATGTAGTTACATGCTGCATCTTTTCACTCACATCTCATCCACTCTGATTGTTCTGATACCATCTATGACTTCTCTCCTCTTACACACCACATCCAGACTATTAGCAAGACCTGTTTGGCTGCTCCTTTTAAATACACTCCCTAGTCTATCCACCCACATTCTGCTTCTATCAGCCTGGCCCATTCTCCTACTATCAGCTCTCACATACATTACTGTATATTTGCTCCTATATTTTGCTCTTTTCTGACTTCATTGCTCCTATTTTCTCTCCTTTAGTCTTATCATAGAGATATTGATAAAATATGTGTCAGTAATTTAGAGGATGGAGTACTAGGAAAGGTAAAAGGAACCTAAAAGAACTAGGTAACAGGGGAAGATATGAGAGGGTACAAGGAAGGTTGGTGTAGTTGGAAATTTCCTGTGTCCCACCTGGTCTGCAGCCACTCAGACCCAAGTATACTTCCTGCCTGGCTACTGGCCAATCAGCATTTTATTAAACCAGTGTACAAAAGCATTATTTCACAGCAGGTTCGATTCCAACAAAGCAGGCTTTAAGCATACCTGGAAATGACAAAGAAAAGCACATGCTTCTATACAATTACTATAAATTAAAACTGGAAAATATGTGATTCTAAGTCTGATCCCTCTCTGCTTAAAACCCTACAATCCCTCAGAGTAAAAGTCTCCACAGTAGCATTTTCTAGCTACCCATTATGTCTAAGGTCCTTGCCCATCCCCAGCTACTCTTACAACTCAAAAGCCATTGTCCATCTGCTTCTGGAATGCACCACCCTTCTCCTTATGGCCTTGGCATTGGCTGTTCTTTCCACCTACTTCCCTTACCATTTTCACCTAAGTTTCATAAGGGCTACATGCTGTAGCTCTTCACTCACATCTCACTTTCACTGTGAGATACATCCTGCTCACCCAGTTTATATTATAACCACATTCACTAACCCCTTGTTATGGCTTATTTCCATTAGAGTATCTAGCTTTTGAATTTTAAAAAATTATCTTTCTCATTCTATTAATATATAAAGTTCATGGCAGAAATTTGTTTTGTGTATCCCCAAAGCTTAAAATGCTGTAGAAAGGTAGTGATGTTATACATTTTTCTGGGTAGATATTTGTTGGATATAGTGAGGTCAAGTTGAAGGAAAGCCAGGGAACATCACAGATAAAGAATTAATGGCACTATCTCATGAGATATCTGCATGCACCCACACAAATTATAATTTATCGACTTGGATAACTGTCTAGGCAAGGATAGGATAATGATAAAAAGATAAGCTCAAGGGGTACTTCCTAAGTGCAGGAATCTTATAGGAATTAGTTTTGTAGCTCCAGATTCCCAGTTATCATTATATATAGCACATTACAGGATAGTGAGTGCCAAAGAGAATTCATATGAAGTTCAAGAAGAAATGGTGGTGATCCTGTGCACAGGAAGGGTCATTAGTAACTATACATGGGCAGGTCAATGAAAAGAATGAAATAACATTGATGATGATAAGAGCAAACTGTATGAATTTATTCTATATTGGATACAGTGACAGACATTTATCCATATTAACTCTCCTTTTCACGTAAAGTGGAAAATACTCTGTGGTAATTTTTTTTGTGGTACATTTTTTCCAGTGTAGAAATAGAAGTAACTGTAAAGTAGAACAGTTTCAGTTTTTACCTTTAGAGTGGAGATATGAACCTGGACAGCTCCACAACCCTGCTTCCTAATTCCCACATTATACCAAGTGAACAGTTTAATATTATTATAGAAAGAATAAAAATTATCTTGTATTCTTTAGTAGTATTAGAATTCAGTATTTTCCACTGTTTTGAACCTATATTAAGACCAGACATTACCTTGGGTAATATTTGAATTTCTCATTCTGCCCCATCTTTAAAGCTCACTGTAACTTACAGGTTTATATACATAGGAGAGTCAAGGTTAGGGTGATGACTAGAAGAGAGGGTGAGGGCTCACCCCTCTATAGCAGTAACCCCATGGTTCACCTTTTCCCAGGAGAGAGCAGAAAGTTTTCTTGGGAAGAATGCAAAAATAAAAGGTTTTGTATATTATTCTACTGAGAATTTCAATCTTTGGGCATGAATTTGGATGACTTTGACCTGAGGATAAAATGCTGTCAAAGGACAGGAATAGAAGTTACCTTTGAAATTTTTTGCACTGCAGAGTAATTTGTTCAGGAATTGCTCTACAGTAAATAACTCCACTAAGTGATATATATTTATGCCAATCAAACAATGACTGATGTTAACTTTCATTTTTCAACTTTTTCTGAGATAATAATATAATTTTAATGTTTCTCCCTTCCCTTTGCTCACTCCAAACTCTCCCATATACCCCTCCCCATTCTCCTTCAAATTCATGGCCTCTGTTGTTATTAACTGTTACTGCATGCATATATGTACATGTCTATACATATACATATATATATATATATATAATTACTAAATATACAGGACAAAGCCTAACATAAGCTTTTAAAAAGCATAGATCCTGTATTAGAATGACAAGGAGCTACAACTATTTAAAGTTGGGCTCTTTGGATTGTGTGACATAAGGTTGGAATTTTAAAACTTTATCTCTATTGAACTGCTCCTTCCAACTAGTTAAAATACTAAGAATCTCTCTCCCTCCCTCCCTCCTCTGCGTTCTCTTTGTCTCTATGTCTGCCTGTCTGTCTGCCTGCCTCTCTCTCTCTCTCTCTCTCTCACACACACACACACACAGTCTTTCAACTGCATATCTTTGCTGAAAAAAGTACAATGAAGAGTAATCACTGCACTTTTAAGTGAACCTCTGCTGCACATTAATATACATCTATCTTGGTGACTCTCTGGAATAAGAATGTTCTTAGAGAAGCTGTGGTGGCACACGTCTTTAATCCCAGCACTTGGGAGGCAGAGGCAGGCAGATCTCTGTGAGTTCGAGACCAGCCTGGACTACAGAGTGAGTTCCAGGAATGGCACAAAGTTACACAGAGAAACCCTGTCTTGAAAAACCAAAAACCAAAATCGAAAAACAAAAAACAAACAAACAAACAAAAAAATCATTCTCTTAAATATACAAAGTTAAGATTGGACTCTAAGGCACATTGCAACTTAAGTTTTATGGTATAGTCTGTGTTTGTGACCATATATTTTCCAGTATAATTAAGTGATTGTACCAGATGATTGCAGCATGGGTTAATGTGTTTCAGTTTGATAGACAAAGGCAATAGTGAGATAATATTCCTTGACTGATATTCCTTAAATTACTGGAAATTAGCTATGATTTTGTTCTCTAGGCTAATATTCTGCTAACTTGGCAGAGTATTTTTCTGTAACATGAACTATCTACTTCAGATGTAGTCTTCTTTGGAATGTTGGAAAGGAAGACTGAAAAGGTTTAGTACTATATCACATCCATTCACATAGTTCTTGTTCTGTGCCAGGTGCCATGCTGGGTCCTGGAGATATGGACATGAAGAAGGGATAATGTTCACCCAGTTTGCTACAGCTTTGAAATGGGGTCTGATGGCTCTAGAATCCAATGGGAATCTCCAGTGTCTATAGAAAACAATGCTTTTATTTCCATTCAGAAAAGGATCATGGCCAACATTCATTTAATAACTTGATCTGGATGATTAAGGATTTTCCTACAAATTGTGGTGCTGAAAAAAGCTAGAAAGATAGGCTTAATATTCATAATTTTATATAGTTCATATATTATTCCAAATGTTACTAGTATCACTTATAAGATTGACATAGAAATGACTTACTGAATTCCATAGTGCTGTCTGCAAAATTGTTCCCACCTGTATAATTCATAATTGTTTAAGCCAATCAAGTTTTAATGACTTGATATATTAATAAATTAAGGTTGAGGCTCATATATATACTACTTATAGTAAGTCATTTTCATTATCTGAATGTTATATTTGTGCCAATGTACTTATGATTTTCAATTTAAAAAACAAATAAAAGGCTTCAATTTTTAAGGCTTCAATTTTTAAGATAAGAGTTTAAATGTAATAGAAGAGATAGCAAGAAAATTTTACTTATTAATAGGCTACACAATTGAGTAAAATGGTCACAATTTAATATTTAGCCTTATCCTTTTTTAATATTTTACTAGTTTAGACAGCATTTTTTGGGGGATTTTCTTTTTTTTCTTTTTTTATTTTATAATTTAATTTAATTTTACATATCAGACATGGATTCCCCTGTCCTCCCCCCTCCCACCCACCCCCGCCTTCCCCCCAGCCCACCCCCCATTCCCATCTCCTTCAGGGCAAAGACTCCCCTGGTGATTCAGCTCAACCTGGTAGATTCAGTCCAGGCAGGTTCAGTCCTCTCCTCCCAGGCTGAGTGAAGTGTCCCTGCATAAGCCCCAGGTTCCAAACAGCCAGCTCATGCACTAAGGACAGGTCCTGGTCCCACTGCCTGGATGCCTCCCAAACAGATCAAGCTAATCAACTGTCTCACTTATCCAGAGGGCCTGATCCAGTTGGGGGCTCCTCAGCTATTTGTTCATAGTTCATAGTTCCTTTTTAATATTTTACTAGTTTAGACAGCATTTTTGGGGGATTTTCTCAAAATGTCTTTGAAGTGAATAGAGAACAATGATGCCTTTAACAGAGGCTGGTGCTTCATCTCTAGTTCCCTTGCTTTGATCCAGGGCTCAGGAAAGTTTCTGCTTTTTCACCTATCTCCTCCTATGAAATTTAATGGCCTATATTATCACCAATAAGCATGGTACTGTTGTGTCCCCTGGTTATTTGTTCACTAGTCGATCACAATATATTTTTTCCCACTCTCTCACTATCCCTCAACTCCCTGTCTTTGGAAATACAGTTCCTTTTAGTATGATTCTTTCCTTCCAAAACAGCTGTCCAAGGTACAAAGTGACATTAAATCAAGGCCAATTAAACAATTGTTATTACAAATACAGAGAACTGGGCCAATGAGAAATTAATATAAAAGGAACATCTGCATGTTGGTGTGGTAGGAAAATTGAAAACACAAACAAATTGTGGTACATGTAGTCTTTGAAATATGGAATGCTAGCCAGTATTCAAATCATTTGGCATTTGATGTAATTGTTTTTTCTTGACCTCACTGAGCACAAAGAACTCTGTGATGCTTAGTTATTCATTTCCCTGTCCTGTGTAGGAGTTCAGCATTTTATCAAGATCTTCACATAGGGGATCTTGGAGACTTGTAGTGGGTAGCCATTCCAGCTTTGATCTGGAAGTTCCAACCCCCATTTAGGCTTTGGTAACTGTCACGCCTACAAGGCGGGACCAAGAGAGGGCCCTGAAGACCCGAGATCTGGATGTGCTGGCTCTCTTGGTTCCTGGACTGTGGACGCTGGAGGTAGACCAAGCAGAGTTCTCCAGAGAACACTGCCGGACTGCTCCACGCCTTTCCTAGACCCTGCAACCTACCTATCCCTTCATTTGTAGGTTATGTCACTAAATAAACCTCCCTTTTAACTATGTGGAGTGGCCTTAATCATTTCATCAATAGAGGATTACTTAAGCAGGCTGTGCTTTCAGTGCCACTGACTCATAGGGAATTACAGAGGAAAGAAGGATGATGTTAATGTAGCTCCACCTCCCAATCTGTATACCATTCTCCCTGTGATCAATAGTTTCAGATCATTGCTGAAGATTCCTGTTCACTATCTGAACTATGAGGTAGGAACAAGCAGTTTTTTCTATCTTGAATTCAGAGAATAGGAAATTTGTATTATCACACTTAATTTTTGCCTTATAAGGTTTTTACCAACCTCGTTAATCTTTCCAAGGAATCATTTTTTTCTCATGCTAAAAATTCCAGTGATATAGAAGAGGTCTGTAGGCTCCTGGCAGAATTCATAAGAATAGTAAATACTGGAGTTCATCTAAGTGCTATTGGTAAAGAACTAGAAACTCATAAAAATTGGCAATTATGAAATAGAGTTGATGGGGAGAGATAGTGAATAACATTAAATTCCTAATAAATTGGCAAAATGGAAAATTCACCCATAGTTTCACTAGCCAAAGGGTTATTTTATACATCCCTGGTACAAGATGTAGCTGGAAGTTTTCCTGTCTCCCACCCAGTCCTGTAGTCACTCAGACATAAGTAAACACAGAGGCTTATATTAATTATCAATTGCATGGCATATGGCAGGCTTCTTGCTAGCTAGCTATTATAACTTAAATTAGCCCATTTCTATTAATCTATGCTTTGCCACGTGCTCCATGGCTTACTGGTCTGCTAGCATGTTGTTCCTTGGACAGCATGCTGCCATCTTCTCACTTCTCCTTTCTCTTCCTGTCTATCTTCTTGGATTTCTGTGCTCCTCTAAGCTGCCTTGCCATAGGCCAGTGCAGTTTTATTTATCAACCAATCAGAGCAACACATATTCACAGTGTACAGAAAGACATATTACAGTACTTCCCCTTTTCTGTCTAATAAAAAAGGAAGGTTTTAAATTTAACATAGTAAAATTACATATAGCAAGGAGTTATCAAGCAAGAATTATAGTCACAATATCTAGTCTATTTGTATTTGGCAAATTTAAAGAAAATACTCTATCATCTATTTTATTTCTGTGAGTCTAAATTTTCATATCTAATTCATCTTTTATCATAACCAAGGAAGATTAATTATAACTATCTAGTCTTCAACTACATCAAAGACCTCAAAAGGATATAAAATTACCTAAGCAAACAGGAGGTGCATTATAAGCAACTTCCAAAAATCTAGAATGACAGAGACAGCTAGCTGCCTGGACAGTCACCCAAGGTTCCTCTGTAACATTGGGGCATCCTTCTTCAGCCCACAGGCCTAGAGTCCCTCAGTTGCTTCTCTCTGTGTCCTGCAGAATGTCTGGCATTCTCCTCTGTGAAGCAGGAACCTGAAGGACTATCTCCCTTTGCAAAGTTCAGTAGTCACCTTTCTGTGAGTCCTGAATGTTCAGTTTATATAACATCCTGTCAAGCAGTCCAGGCAACAGCAGTTTCTTGCCCAAATAGCCATTTTGTGCCAAGAAGAAGATAAACTCCATATAGAGTTTCTTCAATGCCTATCTTCCTCTTTGAAGTAAATCAGTGCTGCCAAGGAACAGACATGTCTCACTGACCAGAAAGTCTAAGTTTTTAAAACATTTTAAATGCCATATTCTGTAGTTCTTTGATGTGTTTGTAGATTGCCTTCCTAACTGAAATATATCTATGTATTCCTAGAAAACTTAACATGACAATAAGTTTGATTATCATAGATGACTAATTATTAATCTGTATTTCTCAACTATATACTACAATTTCAAATCCACTAACAAAGTACTTTAAGCAAGAGTAGAAATATAAACATAGTATATCAAAATTAACTAAATTTGTATCAATAAACTAAAATCTATAGCAATGTACAATATTTGTCCTATATTTCCATATCATATCCCCTTTCTTCTTTTAGAAAGAGATTTCATTTATAATCAACCCCCTTTAAATAAAAATAAACATTTATAAACAATATTTTGGGAATTTGGGTGTAGCTTCTCATCCTCCTTCCTGCTGGATGGGGGCACTGGCAATCTTATGGGAATCCTGAGAAAATTAAGAATTATGGCCAAGTCCTGACTGGAGTAGTCTGTGAGGCTGTGTTGCCTGAGCCAGTTGCCTTGAAGCTGTTCTGGATGTTAGATCATCTGGGCCATGGTGTCATTAGAGACCTTTCAGGGGATCTTGGCTGATCAAACCATATTAACCTGGAAGCAATTCACAGCTTCTCATCATCTGTGGAAACAAAAGCAGAACCTCTATTCTAAAACAACATATCCTTAGACACAAATTTGGAATTCAACATACCTTTAAAATATATATGTGTGTATATATATATATATATATATATATGTTTAACTCAGCAGCCTTTACAATCAAATGTCTTTCTGCAGTTAAAAATCCCAAAGACAATATAATCCAGACTCTGTGTATGATTTCCATTTTATATTTTATATTATTTTATCATCTCTTTAAATACTTTATTTTTAAAAACTATCGTTTCTTTATATAACTACATATACTCCTTTTCCTCTCTCTTCCAAGCCTACATACATTTTTACACACACTGTAAACTGTTTAGAGTTTTACTCCATCTGAATCTATTCTTACTGTGTTACTGTAATCATTTTCTGACCATTGCTTTAAACTGCAGCATGGCTAGGACAGAAGTGGCAGCCTTAACTGCTGACTCCACCTCCCTCAGCTTCCCAACATTTCTATTAACCTATGTTTTGCCATGTGGCTTACCAGTCTGCTGGCATGTTGTTCCTTGGGTGTCAGGCTGGCATCTCCCTGCCTCTCCTTTCCCTTCCTATCTGCTTGGATTTCCACCTGCCTTTAAGGTGACTTGCCATAGGCCAATGCAGCTTTATTTATCAACCAATCAGAGCAACATATATTCAAAGCACTGCCACCTCTGGGACCCATGCTGTCTGCTGACTCTAGAAGGCAGTAGGTCTATGCCTCTATCAAGGAGCATGCAACCCAGAAAATTTTTCTTTTTCTTTTTTCTTTTTTTTTTTTTTGTCTGTATTAGCAAAAGCTATATCCACCACGCACTATCCTACACTGCTTGGAGAAGCCATTGTATACCATAGCAGGAATCTACCATGCTGCTTAGCTCATGGCAGCTGGTGGCCAGCTTCATTTTGCAGGCAGCTGTCAGGAGATGAGCCTGCTCTGCTGCTGGCATGAGACTGTGAGACTAGGAAGCCTAGTATGGCTCCAGTTCTGTGCATTCAGAATCATTAAGCTTTCTTAGGTCTATATGGATCAATGCCCAATTGTGAGTGATAAATGTAGCTGGAAGTTTTCCTGTCTCCCACCTAGTCCTGCAGCCACTAGACCCAAGTAAACACACAGAGGCTTATATTAATTATCAATTGCATGGCATATGGCAGGCTTCTTGCTAGCTAGCTCTTATAACTTAAATTAACCCATTTCTATTAACCTATGTTTTGCCATGTGGCTTACCAGTCTGCTGGCATGTTGTTCCTTGGGTGTCAGGCTGGCATCTCCCTGCCTCTCCTTTCCCTTCCTATCTGCTTGGATTTCCACCTGCCTTTAAGGTGACTTGCCATAGGTCAATGCAGCTTTATTTATCAACCAATCAGAGCAACATATATTCAAAGCATGCAGAAAGACATCCCACAGCAACAAGAGTCCTGTCTTTGTCATTTTAATGATCTGTTCCCTTCAGGCAATGACCATTCAGGCTTAAGAGAGTATATCATATGCTGCATCTCTACTGCTCCTGACAGTGACTGAATAAGAGCATTGCCTTGGATTTTGAAACCAATGTTCTTTACCCCACATTACACTGTTATTGTTGAACATGGTGTTTCAAAAATTATCTTCATTATGTTAAATAGCTGGTTAAGGAGTCAGTTCCTACATATGAAATCACTACGATGAAGTGGCTCTCTTGGCCCAGCTAAGAGGCCCATTCTCCCCAACCCACATTCCTTTCATCATTCAGTTGTCCTGTCACAGAGTGCTTACTTAATGACATTTGAAATGACCCTGCTTGGCTATTTACTTGTTTATGATCTGATTCACTCTGCTGCTAGACTTTGAGTTCTAAGAGAACAAAAAAAAATTCTTTATTCTGATCTTTAAACCATATCTCAAGTTCTGAGCAGTTCTGAACATAAGAAGTAGGCCTTGAATAAGGCTATATTAGGAGTTTGTAAGAATTTAATAATTTTCCTTCCTCAAAGAATGCCATTTAAATAAAACATATTAAATAGGACAATGATTATTAATTTTTATCATATAATTATAAACTTATCAATATGGGTTGTGTACTAGGGCTAAACATTTAGAGAGTATCAAAAAGATGTGGCTTGTCTTCAAAGATCATATAATCTAGTAAGCAAAGAGACATTCAAGCTAAAATGAAGCATGGAACAAAAAGTATCACATTTAAAGTCTTGGTAAATCATCTCTGTTGCCACTGGAATCACCTATGGATATTTCAAAAACATTATATGCCCAAGAGAAGCCAGAGACTGAAGGTTAGTTACATATTATTTTAATCTACTCATTAGAGATATTTAAACTTTGTAAATGTAGAGATAGAAATTAGCCATCAAATGTTGAGAGGTGATGAATTAGATGTAATGGAGAGCAACTATTAATAGGTATGAAATATAATGGGCTTGGTAACTGTTTTGGAATTTGGTAATGGTGATTTTTGTATACCCTTGTATTTTATATCTCAGGCCAATTAAATCCAAATCGTTGGGACTGGAAGACAGGCATTAACATTTTAAGACAAGTTTTGACATGAAATTCACATACTATATAACATACTCATGTATTATATAAGATTTAGTTCCTATTATCATTTGGGTATATGCCCAAAATTGGTATAACTGGGTCTTGAGGTAGAGTCATTTCCAATTTTCTGAGAAATCACCATACTGATTTCCCAAGTGACTGTACAAGTTTGCGCTCTCACCAGCAGTGGAAGAATGTTTCTCTTGCTCCATATCCTCTCCAACATAAGCTGTCATCAGTTTTTTTGATCTTAGCCATTCTGATAGGTGTAAATAAGATTGTCTCTCAGTGTCATTTTGGTTTGCATTTCTCTGATAGCTAAGGATGTTGAACAGTTCTTTTATTGTATCTTGGCCATTTAAGATTCTTCTGTTGACAATTCTCTGTTTAGATCTGTACACACTTTTTAATTGGATTATTTGGTATTTTGATTTCTAGTTTCATGAGTTCTGTGTATATTTGGGAGATCAGCCCTCTGTCAGATGTGGGGCTGGTGAAGATCTTTTCCCATTCTGTAGGCTGCCATTTTATCTTATTGGCAGAGTCCTTTGCCTTACAGAAGTTTTTCAGTTTCAGGAGGTACCATTTGTTAATTCTCAATCTCAGTGTCTTTTGCTATTGGTGTTACATTCAGGAAGTTGTCTCTTATGCCAATGCATTCAAGGCTATTTCACACTTTCTTTTCTATCAGGTTCAGTGTAACTGAATTTATGTTGAAGTCTTTGATCTACTGAACTTGAGTTTTATGCAGGGTGATAGATATGGATCTATCTGGATAGTAGGCATAAAATAAAGGATAACTAGGCTACCCCAGGTAGACTAGGTAACAAGGAGGGTCCAAAGAGGGACACATGGATTTCCCTGGGAAGTGATCTCCTGGGTAAACTGGGGGTGGAGAGGGGGGTGAGGGGATGGGAACATGAGGGACAGAGCTGAGCCCATTGAGAGTGAGACAGAGGGGGCAAGTAATGAAAGAGATATCTTGATGGGGGTACATTTTGGGGTTAGGGAGAAACCTCGCACAAGGGAAACTCTCAGGAATTGGACCCCAGCTAAGACTCCTAGCAATACTGGAGAGGGTGCCTAAACTGGCCATATCATGTAATCAGATTGGTGACTACCCTAATTGTCACCAGAGATCCTTCATCCAGTAACTGATGGAAGTAGATGCAAAGATCCATACTCAAGCCCTGGGCCAAGCTCTAAGAGCCATGTTGAAGAGAAGGAGGAGGGGTTGTACAAGCCAGGGTGTCAAGGTCATGACAGAGGAATCCACGGAGACAGCTGACCTCCCTGGGCTCCTGGGAGCTCATGGACTCTGGACCAACAGCTAGGGAGCCTACATGAGACCAACCTAGGCCTGCTTTGTGTGTGTGTGACAGTTGTGTAGCTTGGTCTGCTTGTGTGGCTTCTAGCAGTGGGATCAGGACCTGTCCCTGGCACTTAAGCTGGCTATTGGGAACCTGTTCCCCATGCTGGGTTGCTTCACCCAGCATTGATGCAGGGGTAGGAGCTTGGTCCTGCCTCAACTTGATGTGACACGCTTTGTAGATGCCCATGGGAGGCCTGCCACTTTCTGAAAAGAGAAGGACAAGGAGTATATGGGGCATCACAATGCAGAGGCAGGGGGAGAGAATAGAAGGAGATGAGGGAGGGGAAGCTGTGATTGGGATGTAAAAATAAATAAAAAAATTAATTAATAAAAAAGAAAGAAAGCAAAAAGTAACATTTGAGGACATAAGGTCCCAGGTTACAAAGAAGTCTTGGGAAAGAGAGTGTCTAAGTGGAAAGAAGAGAAAGGAAAGAAGCCATGAGTTGGATGCAGGTTTGGCCTACTGGGAAACAATAAAGAGACTGGTAGAACTGTGCAGGAGTATGCTGTGGAATAATGCTTTTGTACACTGGTTTAATAAAATGCTGATTGGCCTATAGAGAGGCAGGAAGTATAGGCTGGATGATCAGATAAGGAGAATTCTGGGAAAAGGAAGGCTGAATGAAGAGACACCAGCCCACCGTCCAGGGAGCAGCATGTAATGGCACACAGGTAAAGTCATGGAACATGTGGCAACATATAGATTAACAGAAATGGGGTGACTTTAAATATAAGAGCTAATCAGTAGTAAGCCTGACCTAATGGCTGAGCAGTTTTAATTGATACAAGCCTCTGTCTGTTTACTTGGGTCTGAGTGGCTATGGACTGGGTGGGACACAGGAAAAATTTCAGTTACAGGAGTAGGCAAAGGAGGTCAGCAGGGCATTGCCAAAAGCAATGCACAGTTATAGGGTATGTACTTGATGGCTGATCACACTTTGTATTAAAAATAAAGCCAAAATTTGTTGGGAGTCAAGTAGATTTTCCTCATTGACCAATAATAAATATCATTTTATTTCTTTCCATGAGTCTTCTCTGCCTGATTCAAGTCTACTTATGTGGATAAGGCCTGATGTTAGCTTTCTCTGTCTAATTTGATGTGGTTCACATTCGGTAATGGCAGTGTTGTTCAATTTAATATAATTCATTTGTCTTTTAAACATCCTGTGATTATACCTGTGGTGATTGTGTTCCCCAAAATATTGCACACCCTAATAAATTTATCTGGGGCCAGAGAACAGAACAGCCACTAGATATAGAGATCAGAAAATGGTGGCACTCACACCTTTAATCCTAACCTTCTGGAGGCAGAGATCCATCCAGATCTCTGAGTTTAAAGCCACATTGGAAACAGCCAGGCATGGTGACTCACGCCTTTAATCCCACAAAGTGAGCCTTTAATCCCAAGAAGTGATGGAAGAAAGCAGAAAGTTATATAAGGCATGAAAACCAGGAACTAGCTGGTTAAGCTTTCAGGTTTTTGAACAGCACAGTTCAGCTGAGAGGCATCCAGTCTAAGGAAACAGGATCAGCTGAGAAACTGGCAAGATGAGGAAGCTGTGGCTTGTTCTGCTTCTCTGATCTTCCAACTTTAACCCAATACCTGGCTCCAGGTTTGTTTTTATTAACAAGACCTTCTAACAATTCGTGCTACATATAACTAATAATAATTCTAAGAATTATCATATACTGAGTGTCTGCCATGAACCTAATACTTTATAGTTGTTATCATTTAATCAACTCAATAAATGTGGAGTAGGTGTTGTCATGTCCAATTTTCAGGTGAGCATTCTTAGACTCAGGATGACGTCCACCTTGGCTGCTGATCTTCTTAAATAATCTAATTCCATGACAGTATAATTTCATAAGTTTTAGCCTTAAGATTTTGTCTTGAAGGAAAATTTCTTGGATCATGACAGTTTTTCTTCTCAGGTCATAGAACAATATGACATCTTAGACAGCAGGAATGTCTTGCTTTCCTTGATCCTCTCTATTACCATACATTATATTATCCCCTCCTCTAATGGGGATTTACATATCCTTTATATATTCACTATATCTTTTCAGGAATTAATTTGCACTATATCTAGAACATACAAAATTCAATCATTGTCATTATAAATCACCCGTTCTTATGACATCTTTTGCCTAGCAATTCTGACAGTCTACCTTTGTTATAAATTGTTTTTCTCAAAATACATTTTAAAGTACTCATTTCACTATTCTTCTATACAAGTTGGAGATATTTGGCATGTTTATTGCTTCTTTTAACACTGTCATATTTTTCCTCTATGCAGTTGACACTACCTGTTGATATTGCTCTTTATCAAATAACCCTTTAAATAATTTCTCTTTATTATACAGGTCATATGGCATTGCATCATCTTAATCTCATGCACAAGTATGAGTGTGTGAAGTAAAGCATTTTTGAAAACAATATTATATTTTATTCTTCTAGCTGATAATATCCTAAGATACCCTCCAATAACAGCCATAAAAATCTCCGAGTTTCAGTCACAGGTTTTCAAAGACAACACCAACTGGACTTTAGATGTTCTTCAGCCCTCAGGGAGACAGTGACTTTTGGAAATAGGGACCCTTGAATTTCTAAATTTATTTTCAATTTTTACTTAGTCATAAAGAAAAATTTGTGATTCTGGAGATCAAATTCAGGGATTTGGCATGCTAGACAGTCACACTACAACACTATATCCTTAACCTCCAAAATTCTTTTTATATGATGAAGACCAGCCACACAAAATTAGGAGCTATAAAGGATAAAACAGTCCAAATGCTGACATATATGCAGAGCTAGAGCTATGCTGCTGATAGGAAGAAAAAATGGTGTAGCCACTTTGGAAGAGTCTCCCATTTCCCCAAAGAGTGGAGACAATCCAAATGTCCATCAAATGATAAATGGATAAAGCAGTGATAAACACACATGCACATGCACATGCACACATACACACACATACAGCATGACTGTTGGTTCTTTGGGGGAACAAATTGGTCCCAATCAAGAGCCACTCAATTCCAGCACTAAAGAATTACATGTATTTTTTACACAGCTGAAATTAAAGGGTGTATTTCTAGCCTCTACATTTCTAGTCTCTATATGCATGTCCCAACTCAGTCTCAAATATTTTATGTAATAAGAGCAAAAAAAAAATCTTCTTCTGTGGTACTTACTAATCTTGACCATTAAAGATTACCTGCAAGATGTGTCCTTTCAGGCATAGTGTACATCCTTCTTAGTAGCCAGCCTTGCTTGTTTTGTGAAATGACATCCTATCTCTTTGCTCTTAAACTCTTACAGGCTGTATGTGGAGCTTCCTTGATCCTTATATTATTTTATTACCTATTCAAAGATAATGCTTTTCTCTGTTTGTAAGTTTAGCCTTTTGCGACTTCTTTTGTTCTCTCCCTCAGCTTGTATTAGCTTCCCTTAGCGTCTACTCTTACTTCATCACTTCTGTTCACATTATTTATATGGATAGACCCATGTCCTCAAGTTCTGTTCTGCATTTCTTCTTCTCTTGATGTCCATTCACCTCTTGGAGTCTCCCATTTTTTTTGTTTCATTTTTTGTTTTTTGTTTTTTCGAGACAGGGTTTCTCTGTGTAGCTTTGTGCCTTTCCTGGAGCTCACTTGGTAGCCCAGGCTGGCCTCAAACTCACAGAGATCCGCCTGGCTCTGCCTCCTGAGGGCTGGGATTAAAGGCGTGTGCCACCAACGTCCGGCTTGAGTCTCCCATTTTTTACCTGTTTTGCCTTTACTACTGTGATGTCAGTCTGGCTTGAATGCACTCCGGGTTTCATGTGTTGAAGTAATTCTTCATTGTGAGATATTTAAGAGGTCAGAAATTTCAACTGAATATGGTGTTTAGAGATGAATTCTTTGGGGGTGAATTTGAGAACTTTAGTGTTACAGCCACATGATAGAATTCTGGTGGATTTTCAGCAAGACAGAGAAAGAGGAGAGGGATAGAAGGAGAGAGAGAGAGAGAGAGAGAGAGAGAGAGAGAGAGAGAGAGAGAGAGAGAGAGAGAGAGAGAGAGAATAGAGCACACAGAGAGTATAGACACACATGTATACATTCTCTGTCCTTCACCATACAAAGCTTCATTACCATGGAACTCTAATCTGAGCCCTGGATCTTGGAGCAGAACCATCAGCTCAAGCTCCCTGCCTCAGCTTTTCTCCCTAGCTCATCTCCATTCCTTTGAGTCTCAATGCTGACCCTAACCTTGCTTCCTACCAGGGATGCCATATCCACCATATATAGCAAGGACATAGATAAGATAGCACTTTTTTTTCTCTCTTCCCCTATTTCATTCCAGGCACCCATATCACTGTCAACCTCTAGACCAAGTTTAGATCCCACATCCTGTACCTAGATCTAGTCTAATGAATTCCTAGTAAATTACCTGAAGTGTAGTCCATCTGCATCTCCTTACAATGAAAATGTGCTAAAGCACCTATTTCGCTGTCCTCTGTAGACACTATCTCCTCTACAAGAGAAAGGGTTCAGCCATCCATCCTATATCTTATTTTGTTTAGCCCTCCCTGACTTTGTATTGCATCTTTCTCTTTTTTTGTCATCTAGAAGCCTAAACCGCACTCCTTTCTCGTTTCTTCCATATTGTTGTTGCTTGCTTGCATTTGTTCATATCTGTAGCCCTCTCTGTGAAAGCAACTCACCACTCCCACAGGAAAGTCAGCTGAAAGTTTCAAAGCTTGGCATCAGGGAGGTACTCAGTGCAGAGGTCAATCATTCTGAGAGAGATATGGATCTTGGATTCAGCACATGGCTCATCTATGTTAAATGAAGGGAACAAAAGCAACTAGTCCTTAAGGGTACTGTGGGATTTAATGAGTTTGTACCATACAACATTCAGTACGTTCTAGGCTATGTACTCTGATATCTTAGTGGATGCACACTGAGAAGCTTTCCAGTGGCTGTAACTTTGCATGGCAGATAGGCTGAGGCCTGAGGCATAGTGAATGATCAATGTGAAAATACCCTTCAACTGAACTGATTCAAACTCTCCTTCTCACTTATGATCTAACAGTCCAGATCTCAAAACCCAGACCTTACTCTCCTTGCTTGTCACACTATTTGTGTACTAGTTGAAACCTCACTCACATCTATGATTAGATTCCTCAAGAAAGCAGACTTTCTTTCCCTGACCTTCCTAGCCAGAAATAATTCTCACATCATTCTTGCTGTCTTTTCTCCTATCACACTTTCCAAAATAAATTCATTTTATTTTTCTGCTCATCTGGTTCATATCAAACTTCTTTGCTTTCTGAGAATTTAATTATGGCAAAAATGTGCTAAGGGTTGATCCCAGTTGAATTAGTGACCAATATCCCCAGGGGCCTTGAAGAGGTGATGCTGCTGGCATTAACAACTTTCTTTTTTTTAATCTCTTCTTGGTTTACATTTTCTTTCTCTCCCCCTTTACCTTACTGCTGTTCAATCCTGTAGGAGAAATTGAGCAGATAGTATTAGCTCTATTGACAGATGGGGAAAGTTGTAGAATGTCAAATTGCTATTGCTGTTTGAGGCATAAAAGGGCAAGAACTTGGATTATAAGTAAAAATGCTACTTATGCCTGTGGCCTTTTCACTTTGTCTAAACCACATTGATTTCAAATGGAGTATCATGGATGACAGCAGTAACAATTACCTACTCACCATGTAAACCTGAGAAATGTGCTTTTTAGCCTTAGTATCCCATTGGTGAAGAAGGGGTTCCTGTGAGTGCTCACTAGTACTTGCTTACAGTGCTGTTTAACCTCATTCTTTTTCCCTCTGCATGTTTCCCATTTGTTTGTTCAGAAATCAGTTACATGCCAAAAGAGATAATAAAGTTCTTTTATAAGCTGCCATTTCATTCATTTCTTAAACCAATCTTGCAAAGAAGGCCTTTTTACATATTATGGTTTTACATATTATGGTCTAAGGGTTGGAAAGCTTAAATAACTTAATGTAAGATGCCTTGGAAGAACTTTGACATTTTTCCTGTTGATTACAGTGTTTGTGCTCTTTTACATGTAGCATTCCACTTTCTACATGAAGGGGCTGCATTTCTATGGTCCACGGCATGTGCCACACATTCTCATATGCATACACACAAAACCACACTAAATAAGTAAAACAAATTCTTAAAAGCAGCAACTAATCCACTTTACAGACAAACAAGGTACAGGCAAATTGGTAATGTCATGTGTAGATATTCATATGAAATGCGTCCCCTGTAAACGTAGAATTAATTAAAGGCAATAGATAATTTTCATGACTAGGATCTGCCAAATCCTATTGTTGTGCAAATAGCACCAAAACCACAGATTTGGGATTGAATAAGACAATGAAAGAAGTTGATTTAGCTCCAATTTGAGCACAGTGGACCAATGTCTGACTTCCTGATGATGAACAGTGCTCCTGAGAACTATGGCAGGCAAGGTCTTAGAGAATAAGATTGGCTTTTCAGGTATTTCTGTGTGAATAACCAGCCTTTTCAGCAATGGGATCTTCATAAAGATTTCTGTAATGAAGTTAGAAGCCAAGAAGATCCAAGATAAGATTTTCTAGATATTTGAAAACTCAAATTAGAGTTGATTTAAAGCTAAAGTGAAGATGTCAAATGTCTGGAACTACTTTGTCCATAGTGATAGATAAGGTGCCTTCTAAGCTGAAGGGTATTATCTTTGATTTGTTGATTGACCAGTGGTACAGGGGTGCTTAGAATGACAGGGGATACATAGAAGGATATGAACACAGAGTGTATATTTCTAGGAAGAGTTTTTTGTAATTTGTTTGCTTTTTCATAAATGGTTTTTTATTGGCGGTGGGGGAGAGTGATAGAGAGAGTTTGAAGACTGGGGAGACATGGAACCTGCCTGGAAAGAATTAGAACACAAAAATAGCCCCAGAAGATACTTAGCAATCATAAAATATATTATATGTTTAAACAAAGTGATTCTCAGATATGTGTCATATGAATCATAGGTAGTCATGATTACTGGTGACTGTTGATCCTGTGTTTAATAGATGTAACATTAGAAATTAATAAACTCACCAAAGTTGGATAAGAAGCACCATGTATATGTACACATGGGCATATTGCTAGAGATGGAGGCTCCAGCTCTCATCAAGTCTTAGAGAAGGTCTTTGACTCATGTCCTCAAGGTTATGAATCAAATGAAGGATAATCATTTATAAAATGTTTGAACTTCTAGAGTGATAGTCCTTTCAGTGCTTGACACCTATCTTTTATAATATCTTTTCCATCTTTCTCTTTTTGATAAGGCTAAGTTCAGGATAATGCAATCAAATCTGACTGCATGAGAGTTAAGAAGTGAATCTGGGGAAGTAATTCAAGAAGATCCACTACAAAAGGCCTCTTTCCAAATGCAATTTAGCTGATCTGCTCTGCACCTGACTCCTAAACTGGTATGCAGGAAAAAGGCTACTTGGCTAGAAGGCATGGACAAAAGGGCTGAAGCTGACCACATAATTGAGTATCAATTTCACATGCAAGGCAAGGGATTTCCCCTTTGATTGTGTAAGACACTATAAATAAGGAAAGCCACTGCCAGACTGAACAGTTCATGAACTATTTATCATTATAAAGTGGGCAGAATAAATTGACTGACCTGGTGGGTTAATCAGTATTCTGAGCAATGACTTCATTACATGACAATTCAGTTCCCAAGATTTATATAGGTCTTGCCTTCATTAATAATATAAATATTTCTTTAAAATAACATTTTGAGATTGAATGCAGAACCATAATAAGATTCTTCCTTTCCCAAAGTGCTAGCAATTGATTCTCACTCACACTTGTACCTTGCCAGAGTCTCTAGCTTTTATAAAAGCTAGAAGTTTCTTTTGCCATCACTTAGAAATCTCCAGGAACAGACTTGGATTTGAAACAGAACTCAGAATAATTTGGACTCCAAATGGTGTCCTTGAGTTTTTCAATGAATTCCCAGTAAGAGCCTGATGCTAGTGTAGGAAAGTCCTCAGTTATGGATAGATGTGCTTCTGGGAGTCAGTGTGTAAATTAGGGCCACATATATAAACAGTGAAGTATAGATGAATTTCTAAACAGTCTTATTAAATAAGAAACACAGAGCCAAATACAGGGGTAATAGCTGAAGAGATCAGAGAAATAGCGAATAGCCACAACTAGCCTTAGCTTACCACCATGCTGTAGCTTCCCCAGAGAGAGACCTTCTTCCTGTCTAACCTGCACTTCTATTGCCTTCCTGTTCTGCCTTCTCATTGACTCTAAGCCCAGCCACATGACTTCCTTGCCTATACAGACCTCCTGGTCTCTATGGTTGGTACTGGGATTAAAGGTGTGTGTCACCACGCCTGGCTGTGTTCTTGACCACACAGAGACTCTGCCTGCTATGGGATCAGATTAAGGGGATGTGCTACCACCACCTGACTTCTATTTATGGCTCATTATGTGACCTCTGATCTCCAGGAAAACTTTATTTATTAACATACAAATAAAATATCACATTTCAGCACAAATAACATATCACCACAGTGAAGATTTTAATTAACATAGTATAGCCACTATTGCAAAATAACTTATAGTAATATGAATATTCCTTTTGTAGTATGAATACCACCATTGGTATTTAATGTAGGTACTGATTTAATGTAGGTGCAGATTGTCTTGGTATATGAATGGTAAACTGTGAAAATTGAGCACACATGTAAAAAATAGTATTCCAATAAAATAAAACATGTTATAATGTTAAAATAAGATATTCCTAATTATTAATTACTCATACTGTAATCTGGTCAAAAACTAAGCTCTTTATGTAAGTGGCTATAATTAATATGAGTTCTTCCTGCCAAGCATTTCTAAGTGCTGAGGATTTTCCAGAGAGTATTGAAGTAAATTGACCAATTGTCTTATTGAGCACTCCTATATCCATGCCCCTAAGGAGACGTTAGCCTTTGTTTCCTTCAACTGGGTCTGCTAACAGCAGAGATTTCAAGGAGCTCTTGATTGACAAACATTTACTGTATCTGACTTAACCTCTTAAGACAAAATCTTAAACAAGTGGTACCTAAACAGGAGCATGTGTCATAATCCTCAGGAGGGCAAAGTAAGAAGTATGGACATTTATGCCAACTACAAAACTGAAGCACATGGTATCAGTAAAGGTGATTGGTTGGATGGTGGGGCATGATAGGAAGAACTAAATCAAGAATAATTCTAATATTATAACTTTTATAACTTGGTATTGTTGTAGAATATTATTTTAAGATGTGTTACATTTGTTTATAATGTGGAATATTTGTTTAATGATTCAAAGATGTGTTGTATTCTTTTCTGCTGCATTTGTTTAACTCTGTTAAGCTGTGTTACTTTGCCTGTCAAAAACACCTAATGGTCTAATAAAGAGCGGAACAGTCAATGGAAAGGCAGGAGAAAAAGTGAATGTAAGATATACAGAAATAAGAGAAGGGTAAAATCTCAGAGGCAAAGAGTAGTTGGGATAATTTAAAGTTAAGAAAAGCTGGTAAGAAACAAGCCAAGCTAAGGAAGAGAATTCATAATTAAGAATAAGCTTCCATGTGTGATTTATTTGGGAACTGGGTGGCGGGCCCGCAGAAGAGCAAAAACAACCAACAACATTTTTGCATTCCAATGTGAGGCCATAAAAAACTGAACAACATGATATAACTTACTTGGATAGGTAAAGAAGCCTGGAAACCAAGTGCATTTAAAATGGATGTAGCAAGTTAATAGTAAATGACTTGAATTTGTGGTACCTGTGACATATTTAGGTCTAGGCCAGCAGGTGCTTGGATATTCAGAATTGAAGCTGAAGTAGGGATTAGAACTAGGGGAGAATTTTTCAAAATAAGATGAGTGAAGCTTGAACATTTTTCTAGGCTAAGTGGAACCAGTCTTTTGTGAGGATAAATACATTAGTAGTTGCTGGATTTGGCTAGTGAGAGGTAGGAATCCAAAGAGTAAGAATGGAAATTCCTGAGATGATTTAGGTACAGGTGAAGTTCAGGGCCTTCTATTGTTTGTCTATAGTTCCCCCTTAGAAAAGAGAAAACAGGCTGCCTGCTAATAATGAAAGAAAAAGCTTGAAAATGAAAGAAGTGGTTGAATACATTAATATCATGTATGCATATGTTCAAAACATCAGCAGTTTGTGTATTCTTTGATTTATTTTCCTTTAATTATTATATGTAAATGATGCAGTATGCTACTAAAGAAGAAAGGTAAAAATCAACCCAGCTACAAACCTGTTGATCTACATAGTGTCTTTCCTGTGAGACACAATGATGTAATAGTGGCACAAAGCTTGTGAAGTAAACAACTAATAACTGATTTGACTTAAGGCCCATTCCATGAGATGGAACTCATACATGATGCTGCTCAAGTAATCAAGAACCTAAGACTAGATAGGTCAGAGACCTAGGGGAAAGCCAAATACCACTATTGTGCTGAAAGAACATAGCAATAGCATGACTCTTAATGACATTTTACTATACTCATAGATCAGTGTCTTACTCAGCCATCATCAGAGAAGCTTCCTCCTGAAGCAGATGGGAACAAATACAGAGACTCACAGTCAGAAAATATACAAAGAGTGACAAAACTTGAATATTCAGTACTAAATGGGATGTGTCCATCAATCCACCCTCCTTTGGGCTCAGGGGACACCAAGGAACAGTAAGCAGAAAGAGTGTAAAAGCCAAAAGGGGACACCAAGGAAACAAGGCCTTCTAAACACAGCATAAGGGACACACAATTAAACTCAGAGACTATAGCAGCAGAGGGCCTGCATGTGTCTGCACAAGATGAGGTTCTATATGGTGATATTTTATTTGTACTGAAATGTAATTTTATTTGTATGTTAATAAATAAAGTTGCCTGGGAGTCAGAGCTAATAGCAAGCCATAGCAGAAGATAGGCGGTGGTGGTGCACACCTTTAATCTTGATCACATGACAGCCAGATCTCTGTGTGTTCAAGGCAGAACAGAAAATCAATAAAAAGACAGATACATGGGAAGTAGGTCTCTTTCTGAGAGGAAGGATGACAATGGCAGGGAAGGGTAAGAAAGGCTTTTCAGTATCAGCTCTTAGCTACTGCTCTGACCTCTTGGGCTTTTAACTCTGCATTTGGCTCTGTGTTTCTTGTTTAATAAGACTGTTACATCAACATTTCGTGCCCAAGAAGGCAAGAATTTATTAAAAACTGCTCAGCTGGGCTTGGCTTGGAGGCCCGGCCCAGCTCCCTGCCTTGGCAGGGCCGGCTTCCTGCCTGGGCCTAGCTCAGCCTAGGCCCCAGGCTCGACCAACCATAGCTACAAGCGGCTACCCACAGCTGGTGCTACAAGCAAGTAAGGCCTGCTGAAGCTACCAGTCAGTTTCACTCGACTGTAATTGCAACAGCTACACGGAAATGCCAACGCACATGGTTGGAGCTTAAGGAAGCCAGAGCCCAGGCTCTACCCGGCTTAAGCTGGAACATGTGGCTGGATTTAAGCTTTTAGCCAGAACTCGTGGCTATGCTTTCTTGCTTCTCTCTCTCTCTCTCTCTCTCTCTCTCTCTCTCTCTCTCTCTCTCTCTCTCTCTCGATTCACATCTCGGACACTAGGTAGCTGTTTTGAAATTCCTTTAGATTTCTACTGTTGTATGGTGACTTGGTAAGTCAATTAAGATATCAGTATTTTAAAGGAAAAAACTATTTAAAATATTTATTTTTCCACATTAAAAAATGGGTATTATGTGTACATTGGAACAGAATTTGTCTTTGTTTAATAAAATTTTAGGCTCTAAAAATGGACCAACTATATGAGAAGATTAATGTTGATGGAATTATGCACATTATTAATTTCCTTATCCTTATTTTACTATTTAAAAAGATAGTCAATTTAAGTGTAAGGATAAAAGCTTTAGAAAAATCTGTTAACCCTGTTAAAATGAATTATAGAGAAAATCAGATTCAGACAGAAGAAGTTAACAGTGAAATTGTTTCAGGATTGGATTATAAGGTTACATAAAGAAAGCCTGTTTTCACACAATCACACTTAATTTATCCGGTAACCATATAGCAGCTACCTGGTCAAGTGAATGCACAAAATATTTGGACTCCAAATGAAATGTTAGATTTACAAAGTTTTAAGGAGGCAATAGTATCTTATGGCATGATTTCCACATTTATAAAGCAAATGTTAATTTCCTGGTCAACTTATAATAAGATTATACCACAGGACTGGTGGGAGCAGGAAAGTGCTGTTCTGGAACCCAGGGAACACCTGCAGTGGCAAATGTGGTTCAAAGAGGAAGCTGAAAACATAGAAAATCAATGGAGGGTTAAAGGTATACAAATCTCCCAGGATAAGCTTGTTGGAGAAGGCCAATATGCTGCAATACAAACACAATGTTCATATGATATCCAAACCCTAATTCCATGTGAAATGGCAGCCTTGAATGCATGGGACAGAGTTGAGGAACCAGGAAAGAAAACTGAGTCATTTACAAAGGTTATACAGGGCCCAAAAGAATCCTTCACAGATTTCTTACAAAGACTGACTTCAGCAGTAAAGAGAATGGTCCCGAATTCAGAAGCTAGCAAGATAATAATCGAATCTTTGGCTTTTGAGAACGTTCACGAAGGCAGCATGCAAGAGAATAATCAGGCCATTAAAGGCAAGATCTGCACCCTTGGAAGATTGGATTAGAGACACGTTTAATGTTGAGGCTCATGAGCAAGATGATATGTGGATAGGAGAAGCAATTTCAAGAGGTTTGAGGAATGTCAGATGTTTTGGATGTGGAAAGCAAGGACATTTGAAGAGGGACTATAAACAAGGCACTCCTGGGAACAATGTTTCTTCAAGGAAAAATGGCAACAGAATGCCCCTTCCTTCTGCAGTATGCAGAAGGTGTGTTAAGGGAAAACACTGAACCAACGAATGTAGATCAACAAGGGATAGAAAAGGTAATACTTTGCCTTGGTCTTCGGGAAACTCCCAGAGGGGCCTCAGGCAGGGCCCCACATCAAATCCAGTTCAGATCTTTCCTGCAGTCATAGAGGAAATCCCTACTCAGAGCAATTAAATAACCAAATGCCTATTGGAATAAACCAGGCTGCTTGGGGGGATGAAACAGCTGAGACAGAGAGAATAGAAAATTCAGAAGAAAACATAAGGAATTTTTTTTTGGGCAAACTTCTATTAATGAACAAAGACCAAAATTACAGTAAAAATAAATGTTGTTTTCTTGTCTGGTCTGGTAGACACAGGTGCTGACCATAATTGCACCAGAATTTTGGCATCCAATTTGGCCTCTTCAGGAGGTAAACGTTCAGCTGTTAGGAATTGGAACATTATCTCAAGTGAAACAGAGTGCAAGATGGCTTGACTGTATAGGTCAAGAAGGACAGAGGGGAAAATTAAAACCATATGTGGCTAACATAGCTATGAACCTGTGGGGTCAAGACCTGTTGCAACAATGGAATACTCAGATTAATATCCCTCCAACCTCATAAACAAATCATAAACAAAACATGTTTCTGAGAGAAATATTAGAAGGTATTATTCTAATGAGTGGTCAGCAGCCATCCATATTATGCAAGAACAAGGCTCAACAACTGATGATCTTCCAAAGACACCAATAGCTCTACCTTTAAAATGATTAACAGACAAGCTTGTATGGGTTCATCAATGGCCCTTAACAACAGAGACACTCCAGGCTTTAGAAGAGCTGGTAGAAGAACAGTTAAATGCCCAGCATATTGAAGAATCAACCAGCCCTTGGACTTCTCTTGCATTTGTTATTAAAAAGAAATCTGGTAAATGGAGAATGCTAACAGACTTTAGAGCAATAAAAAAATTAATTCAGCCAATGGACTCTCTACAATCTGAAATTCCTTTGCCTATTGTGTTACCTAAAGAATGGCCTCTCATAGTTCTTGATTTAAAAGACTGTTTCTTTCAATACCCTTACAAGAAAAAGACAGAGAAAGATTTGCTTTCACAGTGCCTACTTATACTAATTCTCAATCGGTTAAGAGATATTAATGGAGGGTCCCCCCACAGAGAATGTTGAATAGACCAACCGTCTGCCAATATTTTGTACAACAGCCATTGGAAGTGATACGTAAAAAATTTCCTAAATCTATAATTTATCATTATATGGATATTTTTCTAGCTTACTCCAATGCAGATACTTTAGAAAGAATGTTTGAAGAAGTAAAGAAAATTTTGCCTTGCTGGGGATTACAAATTGCTCCTGAAAAGGGACAAAGAGGAGATTCTATTAATTATTTAGGATATAAAATAGGTCTACAAAAAATTAGACCCCAAAAGTTCAAATTAGGAGAGATTGATTATAGACTCTTAATGACTTTCAAAGATTATTTGGAGACATTTCTCATCTATGAATTATTGTTGGGGGTAAAAATGATGAACTGAATAATTTGCTTAAAACCTTAGAAGGTGACAAGGACTTAAATAGTCCAAGAGAATTATCACCTGAAGCTGAGAAAGAATTGGCCTTAGAAAACAAAGTATATGAAGGACACATAGATTGTATCAACCCAAAGTTGGATTACATTTTGCTTATTTTACCCTCTAGACATTCTCCTACCAGAATATTAATGCAGACAGAAGATATTATACTGGAATGCATATTTTTACCAAATAACTGAATAAAAAAATAAAAACTTATGTGGAAAAATTTCTGACTTTATTTTGAAAGGAAAATTGAGACTTCATCAATTAGCAGGAATAGACCCAGCAGAAATTGTCATAACTTTAACTAAGGAGGGCATTGTAAAATTATGGACAGAAAGTGAACCTTGGCAAAGAGCTTGCAGTAATTTTTTGGGAGAAATTAACAGCAAATATCCCAAAAGTGATACAATTGATCTTATAAAGAGAGCTGATAGTATTTTGCATTGAATTGTATGGGAAAAACCCATGTCTGGAGTTCGCACATTATATACAGATGCCAACAAACAAGGAAAGGCACGTTACAAATCAGAAAATTTAAGTAAAGTGTTTCAAAGTCCTTATAATTCAGTTCAAAAATCAGAATTGTATGCTATTCTGTTGGTATTAATGGATTTTTCAGAACCTCTCAAAATAGTTACTGACTCTCAGTATGCTGAAAGAGTGGTATTACATATTGAGACTGCAGAATTTATCCCTGATGTGTCAGAATTAACTTTACTATTTATTCAGTTATGTGGGAGCCCACAACTGTCTCAGTTCCTCAGTTTGAATCTGAAGTCTATTCTGAGTCTATAGAGTTCAAGCTTATTTGTTCCAAGGCTGTGAAAAATTTCTGATTAGCCCACAGAGTCTCCTTGAAGGGCTGTGAGAAAGTCCTGATTAGCCCACAAGAAGGAACACACTATCTAGCTAGATGTAGGCTGCTGATGCCAGCCATAGGTACATTGAGATAGAAAATGAAACTCCCTGCTCCTTGACACAAGGCAGAATAGATAGTAGGTGAATGCCTGTGCTGTGCATTGTTTTACCTCTGTCCTTCAAGAGTGTATATAAGCTGGCTGTGAAATAAACTCGGGGCTGGCCGGCATTGACCGGCAGACCTCTCGACTCTTTTTTGTCTTCTTCATTGTCTCTTCAATCCGCATGCCTCTACCCAGCTACCCAGCTGACTATTGGCAGGCCCGACACGGTTACAAGATACAATCAGGAAAAGGAGTCATCAAAGGAGTCATCCTTTATATGTAACTCACATCTTATCCCATATGGATCTGCCAGGCCCTCTAGCACAAGGTAATGATGAAACTGATAAATTATTGATAGGAAATGTGCTGGAGGCCTCAGAATTTCCTAAAAAACATCATGTCAAAGGTAAAGGTTTTCCTTCCTTCTGAGCATACAAGTTTATATAAGTTAGGATAGAAAGTGAATCAGGTACATTTTGGTCTTAGCAAAATAGGATAGATAACGGAATTATTTTCTCTGAATTTCTCAAATATAAATGGACTAGACATTGTTTGGGTATGTATTGCTTGTATATGTGGTATATAATTATTGCACTTTTGTATATAGTTTTTCTTATATAAGTTATAACTTTTTCCTTTTTTCTTTTCATTAAAATAGAAAAGGGGAAAAAGAATTTGTACTGTATCAAGCTGATAATAGAAAAAAAATAAACAAATAAAAATGAAAAAAATACCAAAAAAATAGTAAAGCGTAAATAAAGGATTTTTCCATAACCTGGCAACAAGCCAAGGAAATTGTAAGGAAATGTCCTACTTGTTCCTTTTACAATCAGACTCCACTACCAGCAGGAAGTAACCCAAGGAGTACTCAGAGGAATGAAATCTGGCAGATGGATGTGCTTCACTTTGCAGAATTTGGAAAATTGAAATATGTACACCATACCATTGATACTTATTCAGGATTTCCATGGGCAACTGCTTTGAGTTCTGAAAAGGCTGATTCTGTAATCAATCATTCGCTAGAATTTATGGCCATCATGGATATACCAGCACAAATCAAAACTGACAATGCTCCAGCATATGTCTCTGTTAAAATGAAACAATTTTTTGCTTATTACAATATAAAGCATATTACAGGTATACCACATAATCCTACAGGTTAAGCAGTTATAGAAATATCAAACAGAACTCTAAAGGATATGCTAAATAAACAGAAAGGGGTAACAAAAACTCCCAGAAATAGACTGCATAATGCTCTATTAACTTTGAATTTTCTCAATGCTAATGAGAAAGGAACAACAGCTGCAAAGAGACATTAGGTAATAGAAAAAACTACAGAATTAAATCAGCCTCTATACTTTAAGGATGTGCTGACCTCAGAATGGAAACCAGGATATGTATTACATTGGGGACAAGGTTTTACTTTTGTTTCTACAGGAGAAGATAAACTCTGAATACCATCAAAATTGATAAAGGTTTGATTTCAACAAGAGAGACCCCTTAATTAGAAGAGGTGATAGTTCATCAAACAACATGACCATCCAATTTAAACTAACATACCACTAACATGACTTTTCTTTAATTAGATATAACTTGCCAAAAGAGAACCTCCACAAAGTTAGGCTTAGGGAACAGTTTATGTTTTTGTCTTTTAGGAGTATGAAGGCTAAGGAATCTGAAGAACACTGGACAAATAAAACATCCGAAGAAAAAAGACAAAACATCTAGAAAAATGTCCCAAGAAAAGGAGTAAATTGGCCTATTGGTATATCACATATAAAATTTCATGTCTTCCTTAAGGTTTTTTTTTTCTGATCTTCTCTAAAGACACTTACCATAAATGGTCTTCTTGTAGTCCCAGTTCAATTAAAAATTAAAGCTGGCTTTGGAGTTGGAGAATGGCTCTCTCCTTTAAACCCAAGCATGTTGTTAAAAGGAAAATGCAAACTCCCTGTATCATGCCAGAAGAAAGAGTCATCTTCTGATATGGGACATGAGAAAACAAAAAAAATTAAAGGGAGTATTCTATTGCTACTAATCTCAATTCTTTGATTCTATTCTGATTCTTTAAACTTTTCTTAAAGTATGAATTTTATATCAAAATTTATAAGATTAATATATATTTTAAACTTTTGTTATGATATTAATGGTTCTATAGAGTACTAACTAATTCTAGAAAAAAGGCTTCAGTTAGCTGCCTATACATGTATTTGCATTCGAGTCTCTATCAGTTTTCTGCAGGAAATCACAACCAGTCCTAACATCAAATTTGAAGTCTCCAGGAAGAAGATGGGGCCCCAAAACAACAACAATTCCACGTGGACAATAGTAATACCACTAAGCTGAAAACATCACCCAAAGATCAGCTTTGGACTACAAACTGCTTAGAGCAATTTTGAGATGACTAGCTGATATGATCAGTTTCACAGACTACTTGAACAAGGACTTGAGACAAGCCCTGAATGTTGGCATTATGCAGTGACTGGACAACAAGTGATATAGCTACCTTTCCTAGAATTTGACAATTAACCCTAAATTTTTCTTTTCAGAATAAAGGTGCCTTTGCCCATAACCAACAGGAAGCAATTTTAAGAATATGACACCCACATTCCCAAAAAGGTGGTGTGGGGCAGGTGGTTTTTGGTCTTTCAATAGGTTTTGGGTCTGGGATAATTTTCATTGTTTAGGAGGGTTGGTTACAAGTTGTTGTTGCTAATGGTTAGGAAAAGGGCTAAGCAAAGGAGATTAGATTTAAGGTTTTTGTTAAACAAAGATATATAGAAATGATAGAACAGAGGGTAGATTATTGAATCTACTCTGAAAAGTAAAGAGAAGATATAGATATGATATAGATAAAAAGATAGATTATTGAATCTACTTTTAAAAGACAATTAGTAGTTTTAAATACTTTACATTGGATTGGATTTTTGTATATTGTGTACAAATTATATATATTGAGATTGATATTGTTAGAAAATGATGTGCATATATTTCTAATCATGTTCAAGATATTGTACTTATACAGTTGATTTAACAATGTAATGCAGCTTTCTAATCCTTGAATTCATTAATATTACCAACTATTAGGATATAAAGAAATGAAAGCTAGTAGTTAGAAATTGCAATTGAACTGGTAGTCATATTAGGTATGTTTTCAAGGTCAAGCAGATATATTTTAGATAGACGGGTCATCTTCAAGCCTTTCAGAGATCTACAGAATATGGCATTTATAATGTTTTAATAACTTAGAAAATTTTTCTTTTTTGTTATGACTATGAGACATGTTGGCTCCTGGTAGTACCAATCTACTTCAGAGAAAATATGGGCATTGAAGAAACTGCATATGGAGTTAACTTTCATTGTGGCAAAAGTTAGCCACTGAACAACAAAGTATCCTCAAATCAACTGATGACAAAATGGACAGACAGGACATGAAACAAAGGACTACCGATTCTTGCCAAGACAAGTGTCGTTGTTGCTTTACCAACAGGCATCTTCTGAGGCCAGGACAATATGAGACCATCCCTGAAGTGGCCTTTGCAATCTAGCAAAGGGACAGTGTCCCTTTCTTTGAAGGCACCTGAACAGGCAGTGCACCAATGGCTTCTAGTATGCAGTGGAACAGCAACTGAAACAGTTATTCTTGAAAGAGTAACTAGACTGACAGAGTCTAACCTCTCAATGGTAGACAGGCATTTAATAAAAGCGATGAAGCCAACCACAAGCTAAGAAGAATGGGACGTGGAGAAGAATGGGATGCTGAGATGAAGCCACCCACAAGCCAAGAAGAATGGACAGCTGAATTCCAAAAACATTAACAATTTCTAGAACTTAAAGTCCTGAATCATGACAGGACACTGACGATGCCGGTAAGCCACGAGCCACATGGCAATGTATAGATTTATAGAAATGGATTAATTTAAGATATAAGAACAGTTAGCAAGAAGCCTGCCACGGCCATACACTTTGTAAGCAATATAAGTCTCTGTGTTTACTTGGTTGGGTCTGAGAGGCTGTGGGACTGGCGGGTAACAGAGATTTGTCCTTACTGTGGGCCAGGTAGGAAAACTCTAGCTGCAAATGGCGCCCAACGTGTTGGCAAGAGTTTCCACCTAAAACCTGAGTAAAAAAATTCTAAAACAGAGCTAAAAACAGTTCCTAGTTGTCTCTTTCAAGTTAGTGGCAGCCTGTGTGTTTGAGCTCCAATCTACTATGGCAGGTTCCTGGTGTGCGTGCTCAACCTGCAGTATGGCGGGAATGAGGCCTCTGCAAGTGGTACATTAAGCTGTGTGGTGGATTTAGCCTTTGCTAGTACAAAACAAAAAGAGGTTTCTGGGCTACACACTGCTTTGATAGAAGCATAGACCCACTATTTCTGAGAGTTGTTGCCTCCCAGAGCTGGCGAAAAAATGTACCACTGCCATGTTGGGAAGCTGAAGTAGGCAGAGCCAGCAGCCACATTGCTGTTTCAGTCTTAGAATGCTGCAGTTTAAAGCAATAGGCTCAAGGTAATATAAAAAATAAGCCACATAAAGATGGCTACCACACAGAGAATCTGGATTATGTTCTCTTTGATATTCGTAACTGAAGAAAAACATTTGATTGCAAAAGCTGTTGAGTTATGCCAAAATGTATATTTTAAAGGTACCTTGACTTCAAAATTTGGATATAAGGATATGTTGCTTTGGAAAAGAGGCTCTGCTTTTGTTTCCACAGAAAGCCAGAGGCTATGGATTTGTTCCAGATTAAGATACATCAGGTTTGACCAGCCAAGACCCCCTGAAAGGTCTCTGATGACACCATGGCCCAGATAATCCAACATCCAGATCAGATTCAAGGCAACTGGCTCAGACAATACACCCTCACAGACTACTCCATGATCCTAAAATTTTCTTTGTGTCCCCATGAGATACAGCGCCCCCTCCAGCAGGAAGTAGTAGGAGAAGCTATGCCCAAATTCCCAAATATACCAAGCTGGCTTTGGAGATGCATAAAAGTTAAAACCTTCCTCTTTAAAAAAAGGGGGGGAAGTGCTGTGGGATGGTCTGTATGTTAAATTGCTCTGATTGGTCAATAAATAAAACACTGATTGGCCAGTGGCCAGGCAGGAAGTATAAGAGGGACTAACAGAGAGGAGAATTGAGAAAATTCTGGGAAATAGAAGGCGGAGGAAGGAGAGACTGTCAGCCGCCGCCATGACAAGCAGCATGTGAAGATGTCGGTAAGCCACGAGCCACGTGGCAAGGTATAGATTTATAGAAATGGATTAATTTAAGATATAAGAACAGTTAGCAAGAAGCCTGCCATGGCCATACAGTTTGTAAGCAATATAAGTCTCTGTGTTTATTTGGTTGGGTCTGAGTGGCTGTGGGACTGGCAGGTGACAGAGATTTGTCCTTACTGTGGGCCAGGCAGGAAAACTCTAGCTACAGGACACTAATGGAATTCAGGTGTTTCTGGTACATGAACTACTCTCACGGAATGTGAGGTTGAACTATAGGCCTTGTGTACATCCTACTTCACAAATGAATCTGACAGATACTCCAAGCCTATAGGCTGAAGACAATATCCCATCATTGCGGAGAAACCTCGGGTGACTCTCCAGGCAGCTGGCTGTTTCTGTCAACTCACTTTTTTTTTTGGAAGTCACTTGTTTGCCCTTCCTGTTTTATTTGGTAATATTATTTCCTTCTTGGGTCTCTGAGGGAGTTAAAGTTTAGATAGTTATGGTTATAGTGAGTTGAAGATTAGATAGTTATAGTTGTAGTTAAAGATTAGATAGTTATAATTTTCCTTGTTAAGAATTTCAAAAAAGAAACTCACTAAAAAGGTATAAATGTGTAAATTTGAAAGACATTATAAGAGAGTTCTGTTAGTAATATAAGTTAGGATAGAAAGTGAATCAGGTACATTTTGGACTTACCACAGTAGGATAGATAATGGAACATTTTCTCTGAGTCTGTCAAATGCAAATGGACTAGACATTGTTTAGGTATTATTGCTTGTACATATTGTATATAGTTCTTTTACTTATTGTATATAGTTTTTCTTATATTAGTTATAACTTTTTTTCCTTTTTTCTTTTCATTAGTATAGAAAGGTGAAGCTACTGCTGTTGGTAAGCTAAAGTGAACCATGGCTCTTGCTCTGATATCTTTGGCTATTAACTCTGTATTTGTCTCTGTGTTCCTTATTTAATAAGACTGTTTAGAAATTCATTTACAGGCTACAGATTCTTGAAATAGTATCTTCAACTCACATCTCAATATTGTGTGATTTTGGTTACACAAAGACACTGTAATATTGCAATTTCATATACTCCTAATTCATCTGCCTTTCTCCAAATGAATTTGGACTCAGGTTTATCCAGAGGCATCATATCATTTGTTTCTTGATTAGATACATGGTAGAGGTATTGACTTGTCGGCCTGAGAAGACAAAGGCTTAGAGTAGAAATTATCCTGTTTATTCAGATAAGGATGAGACAAGAGTGGCTACTTGATATATCTCTTCTCCCCTTTATGAGTATCTTCTCCATAAGGACTATTCTAGATCTTGCAATGTGCTATCTTATTTTCTCTTCACATATAGCAAGTAATATGTTGTCTTGGTTATTTTTCCTATTGACACCATAACATAAAGCAACCTGAGACAGAAAGGATTTATTTTGGCTCAGAGTTCAGTGAACAGCCCATCATATCAGAGAATTCAAGGCAACAGCAGCTTGAAGCAACTGGTTACACTGCCTCCAAAGTCAAGAAGAAGATAGCAGTTTCATAGAGCCTTACATCTCAACCTGGAGAATGATACCACTCACAGTGATCAGGTCTTTCCACCTCAATTGGCCTAATCAAGACAACTACCCACAGACATACCTACAGAAACATATGTCAGGTTATTCTACATATGATCAAATTGACAACTGATATTAATTATCACATGTGGACATTAACATTACCTTCACTTTGTACTTGAGGAAACAGGTTCCAAGAGTGAAAGGGACATATCTTATATCAAAGAACCTAAGAGCAGCAGGGCCATGGAGATTTTTCAGGGCTATACTAATTAAATCTTATTTCCCTAACATCCTTGTAAGACCCCTCTTCTCTTGAGTGATATAGATATATCATCTAGGATTTACTCAGCAATCCTGGCATGCAGAAATGAATGTACAACTTCCTTTCCTGAATGCTTTGCACAAACCCTAAAGCTGAAAGGAGGAACTTATGAATAAAGTCAAGGTAGTTGTCTTCTGTGTCCCAGGGGTAGAGTGTGGGAATAGTAGTTTTTAAATTTGTGGAGCCTGATAATATTAGTCAAGAACCATCTAGTCATTTGTAGGGGAGAAACAGAGGCCAAGAAGATATCCTCAAAGACAAATATTAATCCTCCCAGATCAAAAGAATTTCCAGCCAGGTGGTGGTGGCATATGCCTTTAATCCCAGCACTTGGGAGGCATAGTCAGCCAGATCTCTGTGAGTTCAAGGTCAGCTGGTCTACAGAGCGAGATCCAGGACAGACACCAAAACTACACGGAGAAACCCTGTCTTGAAAAACCAAAAAAAGAAAAAAATTCCATTTACTCTCTGCCAAACTGAAGGCAACCAAGGCCTGGAGTACTTTATCATTTGTCTGGCATGCAGTTAAGACCATCATCAATCTGTAGTCAATGTTATAATATAGCCTTATCTTTAGAATCATCACAGCTATGACTAAGCATTTGCCATGTGCCACACACTATTCTACGCCATATATTTTCCCAACAACCTTGAAGTAAATACTTTTGTCTCCCTATTAAAGATAAGGAAATTGATGCCATGTCATATTGACAGAAAACTAATTGAAAGGATCAAGTTACTCACAATTCACATTTCTAAAGGGAACAGTTGTAAATTAGTACCTCATCAATACAGTTGATAAAGGTTAATCAAATGAAAAAAATTGATCTTTCAGAATAATTCAAAATGTTTCATTCCCCTAAAATATTTATAGAAGAATTTTATTTTAAAAATATAGCCTTGATGATGAGATGATTGGGCCTGGTGAGTGAGTGGTTTAAATTAGGATATGGCTAATAGATTCATACTGGCCTATCAGGAACACAGGAGGCTTCTAATAATTCCTACCCTTTCAGTGTCAATATCAAGATGAACACTAACCATATTTCCCTTTCCCTGCAGGTCATCACAGCATCTCTGGCCTGGGCCAGTAGGATAACGCATTTTTCATATGAAAGTCTTAAGCACAACAATCAGTCACCTCATATGATTTGGATACCTTAAACCCCCAGAAACATGACAAAATTCTCTCTCTCTCTCTCTCTGTCTCTCTCTCTCTCTCTCTCTCTCTCTCTCTCTCTCTCTCTCACACACACACACACACACACACACACACACACACACACACACTGGCTTGGGTCCCATTCTTTCACTAAAATGTATCACTCTCACCTTCTACTTATTATCACAGGCTGTATCCTGCTTGCATGCTCAGATCCACTGAGGGCAGAATTCCCAAGCACAGCAACAGTGTCCAAGCAGAAGCAGCAATCAAATGTCCTTAACTAGCAGAGGAAAGGCCTGAGTACTGATAATCAAGCTCAGAAGCCAAATCAGAAGTAGTTTGTATCATAGTAAGCAGGACTTTAGGGAAGAATGTGAAGGAGAGGCAGGTAGGCCTTGTCATTTGGATTTTTGCACAAGGGCAATGTAAAGCTCAATACAGATGAATGCACATTATCATGCATAAGAAGATTACTGAGAGAAGACAATAACTGATTTGCCTCAGAAATACTAAAAGTTATCATTGGATAATAGCTTGTCACAAGCCAGGGTCCAATACCTTTGATTCTTATGAAGGGATAAATAACAACCTTCTATAACAGGCAAAATTTTGTTTCATTTTCCATATGGGGAAACTGAGGCTCAGAAAAATGAAGTAACTTTCCAAAGTATTGTGGTTTGAATGAGAATGGCCCCCATAGGTTCATGTATTTGAATACTTGCTTTGCACTTGGTGAAACTGTTTGGGAAATATAAGTGTGGTCTTGTTGGAAGAGATATGTCACTGGGGGAGGGGTTTTCAGATTTCAAAGTCATGCCATTCCTAATTCTATCTCTATCTATCTATCTATCTATCTATCTATCTATCTATCTATCTATCTATCATCTATCTATCATCTATCTGTCTTCTCTCTGCTGTGTAGTTCTGGATCAAAATTTAAACTCTTGGGGACTGCTCCAGTGTCATGCCTGCTTATCTGATGTCATGTTCCTTGCCATGATTATCATGACCTCTAAACCTCTGAAACTGTGAGTCCCCAATAACCCTTTCTTCTAGAAGTTTTCTTGGTCATAGTGTCTTATCACAGAAATAGAAAAATATGGTCCATTATCCACATGGGAAAATTGAGGCTTGGGAGGTTAAGTAACTTTCTAAGGTAACATACTTTCAAAGTTTCAGGGATAGAATTCTGATCTCAGGATGTGAGAATTCTGAGTCTATGCCTTTAGCCAGAAAGTAGTCCATTTTCATTCTAGGAAGTACCAAATAAATGTTTTTGGGATTTAACAACCAAATGGTCTTTATCATAACAACTTTGCTGTTATAGTCTACAAACAACCAGGAATTATATATAAATGTATAATTATAGCTGTGTTTTGATAACATTTTATTTTCAAAGATAGGTGAAAGACCAGATTTTGCAATAGTTTCCTGACATCTGACCTAGTCTATTAAAAATGCTCCTTAACATGTAGATGCTCTAGAACCGGACTATAGTGAATAAATGAAACTTAGCTGAAGACTTTGGAGCTGATCCTCAAGAGCAGAGGTGGTTTTCAATCTATGAGTTGTAACCTGTTTGTGGATCAAACAACCATTTCACAGGGGTTGCACATCATTTATCCTGAATATCAGATATTTATATTATGATTCATTGAAGTATCAAAATTATAGTTATGATGTTGCAATGAAAATAATTTTATGGTTGGGGGTCATCACAACATAAATGTTGCAGTACTAATAAGGTTGAGAACCATTATTCAAGAGTACCAATAACTTCCCATGGGAAGTTTAGCTAGTGCCTTTGTGCCTTAGTTTCCATGTTTATAAATAAAAATGAGTGTTTTTTATATACTTTACTGGGATATGGCTTCATGGAGATAAAAAAATGGATGACCTATGCCATGAAAAATTGAGTTTCCATAAAAATCTTGGGTGCCCATATTTCTGCACCTCAGGGAGCAGCTTTATAGATATATGGTGCCTTTGGAAAGAGGGATGTCCTTATAGCTTTTCTCATCAGAAGGTGAGTCAGTGGCACTTGCATATCCATATGAAAGTTGATTCCTATAGAAACAGACAGAATCAGAAGCAGTGTTATGCTGTACGAACCAGAAAGTGAAAATCAGAAAAGACAGAGAATTGGGAGAAGAATCAGCTTGTGTGGCTAGCACTGATACACAAATAAAGTGCTGATGTTGATGATGTACTATCTCCCCCAGTAACAGGAAATGTTTTTATCAAGTAAGAGAGCTCTTGCTTTGTTCAACATGTGTTTGCAACACCATTCAGCAGTCAGATGTCTATTCCTTCCTGACAAGGTGCTTCTTGGCATGCTTACATTTAGTCACTGGGAAAAATCTCTTCAATCATTTAGAGAAAGATTTCTCTCAGAAAAAGTCTGCAACAGGGTCATGCAGACTCAAGATGAAATGGCCTATGGGCGTGATCTTATCCAATTCTACACATTTCCAGTAGGAAAATTGAGCAATAACTGAGATGCAAATAGCAGGAACGTCACAAGATGCCAAGTCTTCCACTCTTCTGTCCAACAAGTTGTCCCATATCTGGAATAAGATATGTCTGCTTCACCTCATAGTTGTGTATTGCAGCTGCTTCCATCGCAGCACCCTGTACTGGCATGTGAGTCTGAGTTAACCATTTCCTTTCTAATTATTTTTTCTAAACTTCCATTTGCTGACAATTATTTTTCTTCCATCCTTCCAAATTAGTAAGTAAAAGGTCTTTCTACACTTTTCTGTTCCCCACTCAAATACTTTACACAATCAGATTGTAAACAGTATCTTGCTCTTTCCTCTTTTGTTCCAGATATTATTGCTTGGGGTCAGATGGAAAATAGTTTGAATTGTTCCTTTGTAATAGTTTAAGAAAACAAGTGAATATTTTTAAAATATTCATTTACTGAAAATTTTCAGACTCAACCACCATGTGATACTATCTAATAAATAATATAAATTTTGTTGTTGAAGTTACCAAACAATAAAAGATATACTTTGAGCTAGTCTCAGAAGAACTCAATCAACAGAACCTCTAGATACCTGAATGTAGTAGGCAGTGAGAGTTACTATTGGTGAAATTACTAAGGCCACTCCACGTAGTTAAAAGGAGATTTATTTAAAGGCGTAACTCACAAATGAAGGGATAGGTAGATGATGGGTTCTGGAAGAGACACAGCGCAGTCCGGCGGTGTTCTCTGGAGAACTTTCCTCGGTCTACCTCTCGCGTCCAGGTCCAGGAAACAAGAGAGCGCCGCACATCCCGATCTCAGGTCTTCAGGCCCTCCCTTGGCCCTGCCTTGTAGGTGTGATAGTTACGGAAGCCTCATTGGGTGTTGGAACTTCCAGACCAAAGCTGGAGTGGCTACCTACTACATCTCCCCCTTTTTGTCTAAATAAGAAGGTTCTAACTTAATACAAGATTATATACAAAGGAATGGTTATCAAATATTGTCCAGGAGTAATGAAGGATAATGACCTAGATAAGATGGGACTATAATCAGTGCAAACAATATCAAGCAAGAAGCACATACTAAAATCCAGAGATATATAGAGCATAGGTAAATGGCATGTTACAAAGATCATTCCAAAAGGTGTCCTATCCTAAAGAACCTGAATCTAATACTTAATATGTTCTATCTAAGATATTATATATACTAATTTGTAACTATAACTGCTAGTCTTCAATCCCATCAAAGACCTGAGAAGGAATATAATGGTACCTGAGAAATGGTAGATGGATGCAAGCACTTTCGGGAATCTTGCAAGAGTAGACCGAGACAGCTGACAGCCTGGACAGTCACCTAATGTTTCTCAGCATTGTTGGTGAATTCAGATTGGCTACAGGCCTAGAGTATCTGACAGACCATTTTCAGAAGCAGGAATTCTGAAAGACCATCTTACCCTGTCTTGGCAGAGTACAGTGGTCGCTTTCCTTGTGTCCCGCTTGTCCAGAAAGGACAGCATTGCATTCGTACTGTCAGCAGTAAAGGCAAGGGCAGTTCTTTGCCCAGTAGGCCATCTTGTGCCAGGAAGACAAACTTCCAAATGGAAATGTCTTAGAAGCCCAACGTTCTCTCGGGATCATATTGGTGCTGCCAGGAGCAATTGTGTCTCACGTCAACAGAATTCTAAGTTATTTAAATGCCATATTCTCTAGGTCTATGAAATGTTTGAAGATTACCTGTCCATTCGACCTATGTATCTGTAAATCTGGATAACCTAACTAACGTAACTATAGAGATGACAAGCATAGGTGACTATAAATCTATAAGTCTTATCTACCTAAATAACCTAAGGACTAAGGCTTCATGTAAACAAGGTAAACAGTCTATAAGCAAATGTACGGTAAAGGACGATGACTTCAGAATTGTGACAATACACAAAATATCTTTAACAGAGGTAGGAATGTATAGTGCAACATGCAATATGACAATAATCTTAAATATATATCAATATATAGAATATCCTAAACAGAAGTAGAACATACATAAAGTATGACAGATATAAATTTACATTTGCATCAATATACAAATATTTCACATAAGAGTATTATATCCTTCTGAGGTCTTTGATGTTGTTGAAGACTAGATAGTTGTAATTTCCTCAGTTATGATAAAAGATAAGTTAGATATAAAACCTTAAACTCACAAATATAAGATAGATAGGATATCTTCTTTAATATTGTAACTGTAATTCTTGCTCGATAATTGTTTTGTTACATGTAATTTTACTATGTTAAAGTTAAAACCTTCCTTTTTGAAAAAGAAAAAAAAAAGGGGGAAGTGCTGTGGGATGTTCTGTATGACAAATATGTTAATAAATAAAGCACTGATTGGCCAGTAGCCAGACAGGAAGTATAGGTGGGACTAACAGAGAGGAGAATTGAGGGAACAGGAAGGTGGAGGGGAGACTGCCTGGAGCCGCGGCCAGGAGAAGGAAGATGTAAAGTACCGGTAAGCCACGAGCCACGTGGCAAAGTAGAGATTAATAGAAATGGGCTAAATATAAGAGTAAGAGCTAGACAATGATAGGCCTGAGCTAATGGCCAAGCAGTTTAAATAATGTAAGCGTCTGTGTGTTTATTTTATAAGTGGGTTCGGAGACTGGCGGGACTTGGGAGCTGGAGAGAAGATCTCCAGCAACAAGTTACCTTTTACTTTAATTAGCTTTGGATTTCTATACTTTTTCCAAGTAAATTATCACCCACTTTTACTAGACTATCTAATCATATTCATTGTTTACATTAGAACATGGGAGCAAGAGGAGTTTAGAGTGGTCAAAAATGGGATTCGGAGACAGCAGAGCTAAAATCCTCCACTTCCTTACTTCCTACTTACATGATAATGGAACAATGACCCAAACTTGTCATCTTCAGTTTTCTCATCAATAAAATAGTGAAAATAATGGCATCTGCCTTTTAGGACTGGATCTTGTGTAAACAAGATAATGCAGTCAGTGATCAGCAGAGGTGTGCTCAATCACTGTTAGCCTTTATTTCCTTAGGGAGGTTGAGAAGTGTATACCGCTCATTTTTTAGGACACAGGAAATACGTGAAATATTTACTTTGAAGCTGTGAATACTGTTGGATAAAAATATAAAAATATCAATTGTTAGTGCTAACATGAACACCCTTTATGTTATGCCTACTTATAGTTAATTTCTCCATCATTTTTTCTCAGCAACATGCCTTCCCCTCATCAATATCATTGGTGTGCTTCATTACTGCTGCATTATTTCCCACTGAAACATCTTTACTCCTGAGAATGTGATGTCATCTATAGGTACTGGCATACATTTTTTCATATTTTGTCAAGTAAGTGTATCATAGAGTTTAATATTTACAGTCTCACATGGTTCACTGATCTAATAGGGAAGAACAAAATACACATGGAAGAAAATAAGAGTTTCTACTTTCAGCACCAAAGAATTTGGGGTAGAATCCTATCCTGTTGATTTCATTAGTGAATATTAACTATAATTATGAGGGTTGTAATAAACACACTGATAACTTTGATAAGCATTTTAGAACAAATAAATATTAGAATATTTAATATCTGGAACTCAAACTTTCATAATCATGCTTGCCAGTTCTCTCATAACAGACAAGACTTGCTTTAGGAAGCAGATGGTGTGCAACACGCTGGTGGAATGTAAGACTGCTTATTGCTAAAATTTAGATAATACAAAGGAAACTCATTTGCTTGGTCAAATTGGTGATAGAACATGGGCACGTCACAAAAATCTTCTGGTCTTGTATTATTTGATCTGCTATGCTCAGAACTGTGTCCCTCTCCAAGTCCTATTTGAAGCCCTAACTTCCAGTTCCTCACATACTCATTGTGTGATTTCACATTAACACAATGAAAAGGATAAGTACATAAGAAGATATTTTAAGAAGGGTAAAAGACTAAATTCATACAATTTTTGTTGCACTATATTGTTGGAATGATTTCATTTTTACTGTTACTAATTTATAAAATAACCTATCATTACTATAAGGAGAATGTTTCAGAAATCAAAATGCCAAGGAATGACCTTGATTTAGATAGTTGGAGTGGCTTCAGTAAGATTTCATCTACATTCTTCCCATAATCATCATAGGAAAACATCTAGAAGTTCCTTCCTGAGAAAATTAAAGATGGAACTAATATCATTGACTTGATGTCAGTATGTTGAAGAGATATCTGTACTTTCATGTTTATTGCAGCATTATTCAAAGTAGCCTAGATATGAAATCAATCTAAGTGCTCAATAATAGATAATGATAAAGAAAAATGTGAAAAAAATGTATCAGAGAACATAAAATGGAATAGTAGTATTTAACCATTTATAACAGATGAAATCTTGTCATCTTCAACAACATGGTAGATCTGGAGTTCATTATATTAAGTTAAATTAACCAGGAATATAAAGATGAATACTATCTGATCAGGTAGAATAAGAAACTTGAACTCATAGAAGCAGAGAGAAGAATAGTGGGTTCTAGGGCAAGAACATTGGAGAAAATGGGGAGATTTGGGTCAAAAGGTACAAAGTTTCAGTTAGGGAGGATGAATACTTTCTTAATATCACAAGCATGGCAACCAGATTCCAATAATGAATTGCATACTTCAAAATTATTAAGCACATAGATCTTACTGCTTCCAGCATAAAGCAATGAGGTACTGGAATCTGTTAGCTTTATTTGTTTGCTTCATAAACATACATATACCAGAATATCACATTATATATCATATAACTTGTATATCATACATAAATAGTGATACTAATTTTATATTAAAATAGAAATATATAATTATTAATCTGTAGTAACCTTTAGATGCACATATTTATTTCTGTATGTAATATATATGTCATATTTATATATTCATATACATTCATAGTGCTATTTTTGATTGATTCAGCGCCATAGGATTCATTTTCTAGCATTTTTACCATTTTTTCTTTAAGATCTTTAATGATGAGAAATATGGTGCATGACATAAACAATCCACTTGCTGATCTACTCAATCCTAGTACCTCTATGAGAAACAGATTTACCAACTACTGCACATAAATTATATACAGTTCTTTTTTTAACTTTATAATTCAAAAATTACTGTTTTCAAAACTACTGAAGTCTACTACTTTTCTCTTCCCATATTTTTTCACTATGAGATTACATCATACATTCCTTCATAGTTTTTCTGGGGTCTTGTTAGATTTGTAAAATTTATATATGGTAGAGTTTAGTCTTCATAGTGTACACTTAAAAGGATTTTTATGATGCATTCTCATTGTGCAAATCATTATATTATAGAGATAATTCCACTACCCTAAAAATCACTGTGCATCCTCACTTATTGTTAATTCCTCTCCCCCATATTTTAGACCTTCACTAATGTTTTCAACTTTAAATTTCCTCCATTGCAGTACTCCATAGAAGGAATTATGAAATTGGTGTTCCTCCTTATCTGAATGGTTACTTAAAATGCATTTATTATTTATCCATTTAGTTCTGTAGACTAACAACTTTTTTCTCTCTTTTATCCATAAGTAACATTCCATCTAATTTATTTAAATAGTCCAATAACCCCTAAGGAAATAGAATCAGTCATTAAAAGTCTCCCAACACCCCCCCCAAAAAAAAGCCCAGGACCAGATGGTTTCTTTAACCACTTAACCATAGAGTAATATCTTTGTCACCTTCAATTTTGGAAAATTATGTATAAAGCTTTATCAAACATGAAGATTCAGGTTTTCTGTGAATATAATATTTTAATTTGAATAAATACCTAAAAACTGTCTCATTGGGCTGAATAGTAAATGTGTGTTTAAATTTATAAAAAGTAAACAGACTGTCTTTCAAATTGACTATATCATTTTGAATTCTCACCAGCAATGAAATCTAATTAGGTATGTACTATTTTGATTTGAATCTGATAAATGGGTGATGATATTTAATGTCTTTTCATGTGCTTATTTGCATACATCCTCTTTTGTGAAATTTCTATTCACAAAAGCACATTATTTTTTTGAAAACGGGCTTATTATTTTCTCCTTATTGAATTTTAACAGTTCTTTATGTATTCTGACTACATATTTGCTAAATATTTGCTTACACGTATTTTTCTTCAACCTGTGGTTTGTCCCTCATTTTCTTGAAGAAACAAAATTTTTAATATTTTCAAAATCTAATTTATCATTTCTTCTTTTAGAATTGAGCCGGGCGTTGGTGGCGCACGCCTTTAATCCCAGCACTCGGGAGGCAGAGGCAGGCAGATCTCTGTGAGTTCGAGGCCAGCCTGGGCTACCAAGTGAGCTCCAGGAAAGGCGCAAAGCTACACAGAGAAACCCTGTCTCGAAAAACCAAAAAAAAAAAAATAGAATTGAGCTGTATTCACTTGAATTTTATGTTTTTATGTCTTACATTTGAGCCAGTTATTTACTTAGAGTAAATTCTATGTATGGCTTGGTTTTGTGCTTGTGTCTGTACAGTTTCTTTAGCCTGTATTTGAATGACTCTCCTTGCCTCTAGTAAATTGTCTTTGTAACTTTGTTATAAGTCACTTGGCCATATTTGTGTAGGTCTATTTTTGATTTTTTCTATTTCTTTCAGGTAGCATGTTTCCTCTGTCTTGTACCTCCATTTTCTAAGGTTTTCTGATCATTCTGTTTCCTTTACTTTTATGTCAATGTGTTAGAATCAATTACTGGCTATAATTACAAAATGACTCCACTAAGTTTTTGATAGGAATGGGGTTAAGTATGGACATCAATTTTCAGGAAGCATTGAAATCTGTAATGTGTAGAGTGTTCTATTATGAAGCACTATTGAGAACATACTATAAGTAATCAAGGATTTAAGGAACATGGACAGTTTAAGAGGTTGACTAAATATAAAAATAATTAGAGTTTTGTAAATTGGATTTCAATAAATATAAAAACAATGAAGGCTCTGTTCATTCAACTAATACATAGATAGCATTGGTGGAGGCTGTAGGAAGTTACCAGTGATGTCACAAAAACTCGGGCAATCATCTGGAAAGTGACAACTGTGAAGCCAAATTTGAAAAAGAAAAACAACATTAAAGCAGTACGAATAAACCATCTAATTACAAGTGTAAGGCCCAATTAGTATTCAGTTTCTAACAGCAAAGGTGCAAACAGCAGTGTGTGGGAAGCCTAAAATGCTGTTAGATCATCCCCTTTGCTCACATGAACAGCAGTCTCTATTGTCTGCAATGGGTCTCTATAAAAACACCAATGCTATAACTACTGCTGATGCAAAAGTTAAAAGGATTAAGAACTAGGAATTCAGAAATTTGATTCAGCTGAAATCATTCTGCATAATAGCTTTATTTTGTGAGAAAACCGAACAATCTGAATTAAGTGGAGACAGTCTTGATGTTACAGAAGAGAAAATGAATTTCATTTACTGATGACATGTGATCTCAAATCACACACCTTTAGATTTTGATGCATGGGGTCACAACTGCTTGCCATGGGGCTTGATGTAGTTAAATGTATTTTTAAATGTTTTCTGAGTTATATTGCCACTCTATCCTCAGAGTACTATGCTTGTTATACCAGGGATACTCATTAAGTGACAAAGCTTACAAATCTTCAATGACTTCATAAAGATGGATTATAAAATTAAATCAGTATTTTATCATTGAAAGTTTTGAGTGATAATTTTACTAAAGCATAGTTTTCTTCCTCTTAATGCACATATCTACAACTAGCATGTATTCTATATAACTATACTTCAAGAGAAAAACACTACTGACTTTATTTTAAAAATTAGGTTAAGGTGGAAATAATAACTGTGCATTATGCCTTTATGGACATAAAATAGGTTATGTTTATTCCTTTAATTAGTTCATCAATTTTTGGTATGAAATTGTCTATAAGTTGACTTATAACCTGACATAATAAATATGGATTTTCTAGTTTGCTGTACAGTCACAGTCACAGAGTCATATTACCTCTGTAGTAAAAGCTTTATTTAATCCATTAATATCAATAAAAGGAGCTTGTTCTCTCTTCTCTCTACCTCCCTCTCTCCTCCCCTCTCTCCCTCTCTCTCTCCTCTCCCAGGATGTTCCTTGAGTCTCTACTCAGATATCTTCATCAGTGGAGAGTGAATTAAGCTGATACCTCTGGATGTACACAATTTGTCTTATTCATACCTATTAATATCCTGGATTATGAATACCAAACACCTTCAAGCCACAGTTTTGTCTTCTACTGGAGCCTTCTAAGATTTCAATTTCAGAAGGCCATTTAATTTAATAGGAAAAAATATTCCTAATGTTTCTGGGTCTGAAGACAAAGCTAGGAATGGAGTAAGTCTAAGCATTGGGATACCTCAGAGTATACAGGACAGTCTTCAAAGGTGGTAATGAGACCAAAGAATGTAAAGACAATTGAAGACAATGAAACTTTGGGTCATCTCACACAGTATCTCTCCCTAAATATTATTAGTAAAACGCATTTTTTGAAATGTTCTGAAACCTGTCCTTAATTTCTGTCTTTCTCTACTTTCAATAACTATCTCTCACAGTTATGTATGAGAATAGTGAATATGATCATAACAATGCCCTACTTGATTCCCAGGATGACATACCTGGCTCCCAAATAGAGTAAGGTTTTCCTGGACTTCTCAAGGACTGAACTGGAGCAATTAATCAGTCATATGATTGCTGTTCAACTGACCATTGGGGATAAAATACTAATTTACCTGGATTGGGTTCATTAGTAATAGCTAATATTTACCTATTGTTATTATGCAGAAAACAGTGTGTTAAACATTATTAGGCCATGCAGCCTTCATAATAACCTTATAATATTAGTATGAATATTCTATTTTTAAACAAAAGTGACAAAAATTGTTCAATGGAAGAGTGTGTTCCATAAGGCAAGCCGGGGTATTAATGTGTATATTCACTTCTTGATGTTTTCACAACAAATTATTACCTATTTTGTGATTTTAAATTTATTTTTAAAAATACATTGTCCCACAGTTCAGGCAGCTAGAAGTCTGAGATTCAGTTGTTTACAAGACCAGGGTTTAAGTCTCTAGGACATTTACCTCTCTTGTCTCAGTCAGCTTTTGACTAGTAATACTCAACCTATCTTCTCTTGTGGAAATATTACTCAGATTTCCAATATAATTAAGCATGGCTTAATCTTAACTTTTTTTTTCTTTTTTTATAGTTAACATTTATGGAAATTTTTTTAAAATTTATTTTACAATATAATTTAATTTTACATATCAGTCCCGGATTCCCTTGTTCTCCCCCCTCCCGCCCTCCTCTCCTTCCCCCCCCCCCCCCCCCCCCTCCCATCTCCTCCAGGGCAAAGACTCCCCCCGAGGATTGAGATCAATCTGGTAGACTCAGTCCAAGCAGGTCCAGTCCCCTCCTCCCAGGATGAGCCAAGCATCCCTGCATAAGCCCTAGGTTTCAAACAGCCAACTCAAGCACTGAGCACAGGACCCGGTTCCACTGCCTGGATGCCTCCCAACACAATTCTTCACAGACCTGGAAAGAATAATACTCAGCTTCATATGGAAAAACAAAAAACCCAGGATAGCCAAAAGAATCCTGTACAATAAAACAACCTCTGGAGGCATCACAATCCCTGACTTCAAGCTCTACTATTAAGCTACAGTAATAAAAACAGCTTGGTACTGGCATAAAAACCATCATGTGTACCAATGGAATCAAATTGAAGACCCTGACATTAATCCGCACACCTATGAACATATAATTTTTGACAAGGAAGCCAAAAGCGTACAATGGAAAAAAGAAAGCATCTTCAACAAATGGTGCTGGCATAACTGGATATCAACGTGTAGAAGGCTGCAAATAGATCCATATCTGTCACCGTGCACAAAACTTAAGTCCAAGTGGATCAAGGACCTTAACATAAATCCAGCTACTCTGAACCTGCTAGAAGAGAAATTAGGAAGTAGTCTTGAATGCATTGGCATAGGAGATCACTTCCTAAATGTAATACCAGTAGCTCAGACACTGAGAGAAACAATCAATCAATGGGACCTCTTGAAACTGAGAAGCTTTTGTAGAGCAAAGGTCAACAAGGCAAAGCGACAGCCTACAGAATGGGAAAAATCTTAACTTTTATCATCTTCAAAGAACTTGTTTTCAAATAAAGTCACATTCACAGATACCAAGAGTTAGCACTTTGGGAAACACAGTTCAGTTTACAAAAGTGTCTTGTAAAACACTGTATTTTTGAGAGTCTCTTAGAGTCTCTTTTATTGAAGCAGAAGATACTAACCAATAGTGACAGTACTTAAAATGGACACATTTTAGAAACTTGAATGCGAACAAAGGGCAAAACAAAACCAAACAACCAAATTAAAAACAAATCCAGAATTGATGTTTTTCTATTGGCTTAGTGGCTGCACATAAATCTACTTATATTTTAATTACTGTCTGTGGCCCCATGGCTACAATATGTAGGTTTAAACGAAGTCTCTAAAATTCTATTTACCAAGAAAGACCCAGAAATCAGATGTGAGGGTAAAAGCCTGCTACATCAGAGAAGCCAAGAAGCAACCAACTCACCTTGCCTTTTGGCCAGAGACCCAGCAAGAAACACATCTCTTCACTTGTCCCAAAACTGTAAAAAACGCCAAATCCAAGTTTCCACCCTTCCCTTTCTGTGCATCTTCTCTATCTAAATTGCTGACTTCTCTATGGCTAATTCAGGTTGCCCATGCTTTCTTTGTGCTGGTGAGACTTGGGATCCATGCCTACTAAGCAAGTGCCCTATCACTGAGTTACAGAGCCATACAATCACTCTCATGTTGCAGTTGAGATATTGAATAATGGAAATGTGAACTTTACCAAAACAGAGAAACCAAAGCAACGAGCTAAACTGAATGTGAAGCTGAGGTAGCCTGTCACTTTGGAGACTAGAAAAATTACCCATGTCTGCATGGAGCTAGAGACATCTTCAGCTACTATGACCTTCCTGCTGGTGCATGGTAAGGTAATATGGTGATATTTTGTTTGTGCTCTAACAAATAAAGCTTGCCTGAAAATCAGAAGTTGGAGTTGACCATAGAGGTTAGTTGACCATAGAGGTCTGGAGGTCTGTGGAGACAAGAAGTGATATGGCTGGGCAAAGACAGGAATATAAGGTGAATGGAGACAAGAGCTAGGCCTTTTTTAGTCTAAGGAGTCGTGGAGGTAAGTGGTGACAATAGCTACTCCTTTATTTCTCTGATCTTTCAGCATTTACCATGATATCTGACTCTGGCTTTTTATTACTGAGACCAATTAGAATTCGCTCTACAAGGTAATAAAGGGACTTTAACATGCTTGCCTTCTTTTGTGATAACTGAAGGGGGCAAAGAAATTCCACAAATGCAAACACATAGTCTCAGATTTTCGGGTTTTCAAGTGTTAATTTATAAAGGAGAAACCTAAACTAAATGCATAACTTGAGTATTACAGTTGAGGTGGCCGTGGCTTGTTCTGCTTCTCTGATCTTCCAGTATTCACCCCAATAACTGGCCTTGGGTTTGTTTTTATTAACATGATTCTTTAAGATTCATGCTACATCTGCCGCCCAATGTTCATGGTACAAATTCATGAAAAAGCTGCTTGCCTGTGTCCTTTCAGGTCCCAGCTCAAGACCTAAGCTACATGTTGCCGGTTGTGGTTGCTCATGCCAGTAGGATTTACTGAGGGAGGCAGAGGCAGGAGCATCCCAAATTTGAGGCTGGCCTAGGAAGCTTGGGAGAAGCTTCGGCCAGGGCCAAACCACAAACAGTGGTGGTACCATGGAGGCAGAGGCTGCTGCTCTGAGTTGCTGGCTCCTTCTCATCGTGTTGGTGACTGTGGTGATGCTGCTACCCAGGACAAATGATTTACTGCTGCTTGCTCAGAGAACAATTGCCAGGACCACCATGTTACAAGAAAGCATTGGCAAAGGTCAGTTTGGAAAAGTTTGGCAAGACAAATGGTGGGGAGAAATTGCTGTGAAGATTTTCTCTTCTAGGGAAGAACATTCATGATTCTGAGAGACAGATATTTATCAGACTGTGATTGCTCCAAACCACAGAATAGGCACACACACACACACACACACACACACACACACACACACACACAAATTCTGCAGGGAACCATGGCTACGCCCAACAGCAACTTTAAAATCTTCAAAAGGATGATAGAACCCCACAAAGATGATTCTACATGGACTATGGTAAAACCATTAAGATGATTAACATCACAGAATGATTGACTTTGGACTACAAACTGTTCAGGACAATTTTAAGATGGCTAGCTGAGATGACCCAGATTCACAGATTACTCCAAGGACTTGAGACAAGCCCTGCACTTTCTCATTATGCAGTGACTGGACAAATGATACAAGACTTGACAATTAACCCCCAAAATTTTCTTTTCAGGATTCCCTAAAGATGTCTTCACCCCCAGAAAACAGGAAGTAATTTTAAGAAAATGACGCCCACATTCCCAAGAGGTGGGTTGCATGGTTTTTGGGTCGTTTAATGAGTTATGGATATTGTCATTGTTTATGATGGTTGGTTACAAGTTGTTAACTGTTAATGGTCAGGAAAAAAAGCTGAACAAGGAGATAAGATTCAGAGTTTTTGTTTAAAAAAAAGAAAAAAGAGAATATAGATATGAGGTAGATCATTGAATCTACTCTGAGAAAAAGATAAAGAAATAATAGGATAAATGGGTAGCTCATAGAATCTACTCTAAAAAGAAAAAGGGGAAGATATAAAAATGACAAAAGGTAGATTATTGAATCTATTATGAAAAGAAAAAAGAGAGAATATGGATATGATAAGATAAAAAGGGAGATTATTGAATCTATTTTAAAAAGGAACTACTTGTTTTACATAGAATAAGTAATGAAAATTTTTTGTCTGAGTTTCAAATGTTACTGGACTTGACATTGTTAATATATATTAATGGAGTTTTTTGTCTGAATCCATCAAATATTAATGAACTAGACATCATTAATGTAATTCTTGACTGTATATATTGTATATACTTGTTGGATATAGTTTTTCTTTCTTTTTTTTTTGAGACAGGGTTTCTCTGTGTAGCTTTGCGCCTTTCCTGGAACTCACTTGGTAGCCCAGGTTGGCCTCGAACTCACAGAGATCCGCCTGCCTCTGCCTCCCGAGTGCTGGGATTAAAGGCGTGTGCCACCACCGCCCGGCTGGATATAGTTTTTCTTTTATTAGTTATAAGCTTTTTTAATTTTAGACAAAAATGGGGAAATGTGGTGGTATTGTGTTCCCCAAAATATTGTGTACCCTAATAAACTCATCTGGGGTCAGAGAAGAGAACAGCCACTAGATATAGAGGCCAGAAAATGGTGGCACACATGCCTTTAATCCTAGCATTCCAGAGGCCAAAATCCTCTGGATCTCTGTGAGTTCAAGGCCGCACTGGAAACTGCAAGGCATGGTGACTCATGCCTTTAATCCCAATAAGTGAGCTTTTGATCCCAGGAAGTGATGGTAGAAGGCAGAAAGATATATAAGGCATGAGGACCAGGAACTAGAGCCTACTTAAGCTTTTAGGCTTTTGAGCAGCACAGTTCAGCTGAGACCCATTCTGGATGAGGACTCAGAGGCTTCCAGTCTGAGGAAACAAGATCAGCTGAGGAATTGGCGAGGTGAGGTAGCTGTGGCTTGTTCTGCTTCTCTGATCTTCCAGCATTCACCCCAATAATTGGCCTTGGGTTTGTTTTTATTAACAAGACTCTTTAAGATTCATGCTACATACAGTACAGAGAAAATATTCAGAGGAAATTCTCTATAAAATAGACTTTTAACATTCACACAATGAACTATCTAATAAACTTGGCAATTGTCATAATATTTGGTTTCATTGTGAACACAGCCTGTTGGCAACAGGGAATAACTTATCTGTTAATTAAATTCAAAATTCAGTTCTCATACAAACACAATAATTAGCCTTTTATTACTGTAGGATACCTGCATCAGCAGATACTATGTTTTCTCAAGTCGGGGAATGCAGGAGTTCTTAGAAGTGTAGTGCCACCATTCCTGCTGCAATAGCTTTGAAAAATCAGCAATCAGGAGATTGCTTTGTTTTCCTTTAAGAATCAAATCAACTGATTACAGAGAATTTTATAGAGCAAGCATGAAAGGATGAATACTGGAGTATGAAAACCACCACACCTCTGTGAAGGAAGAATGATTCCTGGTAAGCACCCTGGTCACCAGATAAACCAGAATTTACAACACATCTCCACTATTTATTTTGTTGCAGGACCACAGGCCATTCACCTAACATTTGTCTGCTTCCTTCCACTCCCCGGAGATAATTTTTTGTGCCTCTCATATTCTTATTGTTGAAAAGATTAAACAAAATAGTGTGAATGAGAGTTTAGGCTCAAAACCACCCACGCTTTGCATTTTGTTGGCTATGCTCAGATCACTGAAGTACCTGTGGTTTCCCACAAGTGCCAGTTTCTTGTCTCTCTGATGGTTCCATTCACACAGTCAAAAAACAAAAATAGCTATACCTATTGCTTTCTGACACTTTGACCCTACACAACCTCTAGGCATGTGTTCAGATGGGATCTTGCATAAGAAGACATTCTTATTGTTAATTTATGTTCATACTATTCTGTGAAGTTAAAGATGAATCATAAGATATGACATGCAATGACATTGTGGCTGTGAGTTGATTTGAAACTTTTACCAAAATCAAAAAATAATGGAGATAAGGTAAATGAAGTTTATAAAATTGATAACTATAGAATAGGGGACAAAGTGGTTTAATATGCAATTGTCTTTATTGGCACTAAATTTCAAATTTCCATAAAACCCTCCAAAATTTTCAATCTCTAGCACAATGATAAGAAAAAGAAACTCTTCTTTGAGCTCTGTCACCAATCTGATTTAGGTGGCTCTCCTAGACAATCCTTAGCAACATGACTACGTCATCTGTGAACTCTTCTAATTATGCTTCCTCAACAGTCTGCTAGACCACAAACTCATCAGAGGTAGAAACCTGTGACTTATGCATTGTTTATTACCACACCTGGAACAAGAGATATAAATGCAAGATGATCACTGCAAAAGAGTACAGAGTAGAATACACTCCCCATGCCTCTTTCAGGTTTTCAAGCTTTCTGCTCTGAGGGGCTAATTGTTAGGGTCATCCTAGGGCAATCACAGATGCCAATATTTTTTTTCTTCCATCCAAGCCACCAGCTTTTCAAACTAATTAAAGAAAAAAGCCATTATAGTACATCCCCGTGCTAAGAATCAAAAACTTTCTATCACTACCTGTCTTTAATTAGAAGGGGGTGATTTTTCATTTAGCTCAAAGAATGAAACATTCACCTTCTCACATTCCTAATCTGCAAGTTTGATTTAGCAGATGTGTGCATAACACTTACTTAAGAGTTACTTCCCTGTTGTTTCTAGATAAATGTAAAGAAATGTTAGAAAATTGATATAAGGGAGATTTGTGATAATGTTGGAGATGTTTCCAATGTCTCCTGCCTGTCACTTGTGTTACAGTAAATGTATAGGTAATGACATATACACTTATCACACACAATAGGTTGCTGGGGATCAAAATCCTAATGTTTGAATCCGTTCAACCTAATAATCAAAATTCTATAGTATGACAGGAATGAGGAAGTTTGATTGATGTTGTTCAAAGAATACAAAGTGCAAGCTAAATGGGAAGATGTTTGAGATCTATTGCAGAGTATGGCAGCTATAGTTACAGAAATATGTTGTATTTTTTAACATCAATACTAGATTTTAAGTGTTTTCACTAAAAAGGATATGCATATCAAGTAATATGTATGGTAATCAGCTTGATTTCAGCAAATTTTCTATGTATGTAAAATCATATGGTATTATGATATATACATATTTTTATTCATCAAATTAAAAAAATTAATATTTTAAAATAAAAAGTTCTTATATTCTGCCTGTTTTGAAACATTTGGGCTATTAACTGTCATGTAATAAGAGGAAAACCAGTCACTCATTCAATACATTTCATACATTCTTACCATGTGCTCCAGACCCTAGTCTCGATACAATGAGGGACTATATTAGTTACTTAAATAAGTAAATATGGTTCAACTGGAGCTGCATTCAACCACCCCAGCTCTAGGAAGTAGGTGTCCACACTGTGGCAGGAGTTTTAACTCAGCTTTTAGTTTCTACTTAATGTACCGGTGGCACAGCAGTGCCTCTTAGAGGAGCTGTATCCACTGTTTTTTTTATTTTAATTTTAATTTTTAGATTTTCTCAGGTCCCACTTGGAAATTCAGGCCCCACACTAGGCGTCAAATGTAGTAGGCTTTTTTGGACCACCAGGCCCCAAATTGTGACACAGAGACTTACTATTAGTCATGAATGCTCGGCCTTAGCTTATGCTTGTTAATAGCTAGCTCTTATAACTTAAATTAACCTATTTCTCTTCATTTATGTTTTGCTTCAGGGCTTTTTACCTTTTTTTCAGTCATTCTGTATGTACTACTCTGTTTCTGTCTGGCTGGTGGCTGCCTGGATGACTGGTCCCAGACTTCTCCCTCTTTCTCCCTCATTCTCTCCTTTCTTCTCTCATTCTTCCCAAGCCTAGATTCCTCCTCCTACTTATCCCCTCTGCCTTTCAACCCTGCCTATCCCTCTTCAGCATAAATACTGGTTGTTTAACTTTTTATTAGACCAATCAGGTGCCTTAGGCAGGCAAAGGAACATATCTTTACATCATTAAACAAATACAGCATAAACAAATGTAACATCTTTACATAGTTAAAGTAATAATGTATAACATCCCCCACTGATATACATATACCTGCATATTATTGTGGTCATTACCCAAATGATATCATCTAAGTAATGCCTTCCCTTGTGATCATTTTGAAAGTACAACCTGCCTTTTCATTACACTCTCCATCTTCTATTCATGTTATGTCTGTCCACAGCATTTGTCAACATTCAACATAGTACATATTATACTTTTTTCTTCTTCTATTCTCACCACTCAGAAACCCTTCTGAATGTGAACAACTAGGAGAATCAGGGATCTTGCATTTTATTCATTATTGAACAATGTCAGGCATATGATAGGCACTCAGTAACTACCCATTTAATACTTGGATGAATGGATGATCTCTTAGTCTTAGTTTAGCAATGTATAAGAAATCCAGTGATGAATTAAGACATGGCCCTTGGAAGTTCAAAGTGCAAATGGGGAGAAATAAATAAGGTAACAGAATTTTTATTCAATATACGCAATGTACTATTATCTACATAGGCCATGGATTCTATGAGAAAACATGATAGGATAGGCAACAACTGGTAACTAAAAGTTGGATGAGTGTAGTCCAGTTAGCTTCCTTCATAACAACAGAATACATTTCTCATGAGACACTGGCACTTTAATGATTTTAAATGATTTGTCCCTTTCAGCTCCTGGTAAAGAGTTAGAACCCCAAGAGAAACTGTTGATATAATGCTGTCCAGTTTTACCCTGCCCTATGAAACACACAGCATTAATCTTTGTTGATGGTTAAAATAACAAAGGAAAAATAAAATTAAACTGAAAGCAAAAGGCACAAATTGTGTCAGGATATGTCATGTTCAAGAGAATTGCAATGAGACCTATTACTTTGTATTAAGATGTAGGTTGTGGAGTCCTTTGGGTCAAGGTTACCTGATTGTATATTTCTTTTAGTAAAGGTGAGTCAGTTTTAGAAAAGAGAAAAATAACAAAACCATGAAGTACTGAGATGGAACATTCTGTTGCTGATAAATCTTCACACTGCTGCTGTGTCTGACAACAAAACAATAGATTGTAAAATGACCAAGTGAGTGAAGCAATTGTTCTGACTGAAAGACACATATTCTTTGACTTCTTTCCATACTAAATTGATATTGTGCATCTGTGGTTTGAACATAGAAAATGGACTGTAGGGGGGATAGTATTATGAGAAGGTTGTGGTTCTAGATCTTTCACTCTGTCCTACTACCTGGCTTTTCCTGGAGAGTTGGGTAACAGGAGTCAGTATTAATTGTTCTGCAGCTATAATCAATATGGTATGCACTAAGGGTTCCAAATATCCAGTTTCATATTAATCTCACAAAATCATCAAAGGGGTCTTTGGGAATTGATAATGTGTGCTCATTCAACTAAGAAATGATCAGAGAATAAGAATAAGAATAAGACTGAAACTGCTACATTGGAGCAGTCCAGAAGGGAGAGAACAAAATGGTAGCTGTTAGAGACATTATTGATAAAAGTGGTCCATTTCAGTAGTCAAGAGAGGAAGGTTTTAGGGTGGAAGTAGATGATGATCACTAGTCAAAAGATGGAAGCAACTTTCATGCCCATCAAGGGATAGATTAACTGATAATCAAAATATAGTAAGTTGATGCAATGCATTACTATTTAGTCTTTAAAAGGAATAAAAATCAGATATATACTACAAGGTATATAATCCTTGAAAATGGTATCCTAAGTGAAATAAGCAGACACAAAAAAACCACAGATTATATGGATACATTTTATGAAAATATCTAGCATAGACACATTCACAGAGACAAAGTAATTTATCAGGACTAGGAATGAGAAATAATGGAGAAAGACTATTTAATGTGGATGTGGTCTCCTTTCTGTGTGAAGCTGATGGCTGTATGCCTGTTGAATGTGATAAACACAACTGAATTGAATAGTTTAAAATATTAATGTTAATTTTCCTCAATTTTAAAAAATAAGACAAGAACTGAAAAATGTCCACTGGATTAAAAAGTCATTAAGACTTTCATGAGAACAGCATCAATGTAACAGTGAGAGCAGGAAACCATTTGAGGTATGATGTATTGTGAAAGAGGATGCAAAGAGGACAGAGTGGGAAGGTAAGGGTAAAGTTGAAGTATTAAAGGAATACATCAGTAATTTTGCTTATTGTTAGGACTAAATATTTAGGAAGAAACAACTTAGGAGGGAGAGGTTAATTTGGGCTACTGATTTTTGAAGGCTCAGTCTAATAGAGAAGACATAGCAGTATGGTGATATTTTCTTTTGTACTAAAATGTTATTTGTATGTTAATAAATAAAGTTGCCTGGGGGTCAGAGCTATTAGCAAGCCATAGGAAAGCAGGGCAGTGGTGGGGTATGCTTGTAGTCCCAAAACTTGGTAGGCAGAGTTAGGTAAGTCTCTGTGTGTTCAGGGATACAGCCAGCATTGGATACACATGCCTTTAATCTCAATACCAACCTTGGAACACCTGGAGGTCTATACAGACAGGCCGTTATGAGGTGGTCATGTGGTTGGGTTTACAACTAATGAGAAGGCAGAACAGAAACTCTATATAAGGACTTTAACACAGGAGGTGCTGCTGGTTCGGAGAGGTAGGACCACCGCAGGAGGAAGGGTAAGGTTTTAGCTCTTAGCTCTGACCTCTTGGCTTTCTTCCTTGGACTGGTTCTGTGTTTTTTATTTAATAAAACGGTTGGTTACATCTACATAGCAGTGGGCTTTTTATTATTGAGAGAGCTGTGCTGGCAGGAGTGAGTCTGCCTACTCACATTCAAAGAGAACAGCAAGTAGAGACTGAGGTGGGAAAAAAGGCTGGTTAACAACACACTAAGCCTGTCCTCCAGTGACTCCCTACCTTTAAGTAGGCCCTTCCTACCTAAAGCTTTCAGCTGGGGACCAAGTGATCACATTTATGAGCTGTTGATGGGAAGGCACTTCATTTGCAAACCACAATAAGGAACATTTTACTTACTCACTGAGTTACTAAGAAGACCTAAACCTTTGTATTGACAATGAGCAAGGAGCCCATGAAGATAGGAAGAGGTGGAAAAGACACAGAGAAGCACTGGCTACTGGACAGAGTGAGGTCCCTATGGAGGACATGGAAATGAGAATGAGGGTAAAGACACACCTTAAATAGACCTTAATTTGAAGGTTGGACTTTGCCTCCTCTTATTTTGAAGGCAGACAGAGTAGATGCCAATATAGATTGGGTCTGAAGAGGAATTATTCATCTATTTTTGTTGTCAACTCATGACTTTTTCATCTATCTATTCATGTTGTCTTTAAAAGATAAGAAAGAAGAGCAATATGTAGAAGAATGATTAAAGACACCTGCTTAAAATATCTCTATGTATTTATTAGAAATTGACTGACTTTCTTTCCTATAGCCCTTAATGAGGGAACAAAACTGGTCCCAAGAGTCTTTAATTTTCATTTATTTCAATTGTCTATATTGAGCTCATAGGTTTTTTTTTATTCTATGATTCTTGTCTGTAAACATGGATTAAAATTTTAAAGCATATTTTTCTAATAAATAAATGTAATTGTAATGGTAAAAACCACAGTAAATTCAATGTGTTCTCCAATTCTAATAATAAAGTAGAGTGTCTGAGGCTTCTTTAGTTCAGTACCTTTGAGAGTTAATTAAACCACGTTAATTGGAAAAGACCTAATCTCCAGATAGGCAACATGGTTGATTATCTTGTTTATGCTTAAACAGAGTAACAAGCCGGGCGGTGGTGGCGCACGCCTTTAATCCCAGCACTCGGGAGACAGAGCCAGGCAGATCTCTGTGAGTTCGAGGCCAGCCTGGACTACCAAGTGAGTTCCAGGAAAGGCGCAAAGCTATACAGAGAAACCCTGTCTCGGAAAAAAACAAAAAAAAACAAAAAAAAAACAGAGTAACAGAGGCCACTACTATACTTTTTAGAACATTATTGATTAATATAAAATTTCTTAATTTTGATTGAGAATATCTCTTATATAATGTAATGTTAGCATAAAAACTCTTGGTATTTGGCATTTTACTGACACTGTCTGTAAACCAGCACTTTGCCCATAAACATGGCATGTTGCCAATAGCTTAATTAGAAGGATCAAAGTTTCTGGGAGCAATGGAAGTCCCAAAATGTGATTTGGACTTGATTTTTAATCCATTGAAATTTTAAGATACTCTCTTACTTCTAGGCTACTTCAAGTTAAAATATACTTTAATTTAAAAATTGCATAACTAATTCGAGTTCTAAAAGTCTGTCTCTAACTTCACCTAACAGTCACTTTGCAATCTCCCAGCCTTTGTTCTATATAAATGCTGAAACAACTTTTGACTGTTATTTAGAAGGTATCCATTTCTTTTTTTTTCATGTTTACATTGTTTATTTTTATTGGCGTATATTCATTGCACATAATACTGGTTTTTATAGACTGATAGATATTTTTCAAGTGTATCATATAATTTGATGATATTTACCTCTTTCCCCTTTCTTGCATCCTGATAACTTATCTACCTTCCCCAAATCATCTCTCTTCTCCTTTCATATCATATATATATATATATATATATATATATTATATATAGTGTGTGTCTATATAAAATCTAAGATATTAAAATAAGAGAAAAATTATATTTATTTTCTTAAGTTTGGCTGAGTTCACTTAATATTGTAATATAAAATTATACCCATTTTCCAGCAAATGACATCATGTCCTTCAGCTGGAACTGAAATAAGTAATAAAATTATCTGTGATGAAAGAGAACTAGAAGAGAGTGAATCTTCTGGAGAGTCTGTAGAGTTTCTATTTTCAAAAAGGGTTCAAATTAAGTTTTTCTGAGGATATTCAATTATAAAGTCATTAATTCAATGTCTACAACAGAGAGAAATCCAAAAGAAGTGCCAGAGAGACATTAAACTCAATCATGTTAATTATGTATGTATATATGCGCATAATGTTTTAGTAATATGATATCATAACAAACAAAATACTTATCTACATCTTTGTATTTTCCTCAAATTATTAAGTATCAGAAAAGTTATTTCCTCTCCTTCATTACAACACTAGATATTTCTAAAACTATATGCCCAAATAAATTCTGAGTAGAAGTTATCTTTCTTTGCTGTGATAGTTCACATATTAAGTCTAATGATTTCAAGGCAATTTTCTGGGAAAAACCTTGGGCTTTGGAGAAAAAAAAACACTTGTATTGATTGTAAAGCACTTCAGAATGCTCACTTCCACCTTCACCAAATGTCTGCTGTTCTCATCATTTTAGAGTTATAAAAGAGAGAGTTCAAAGCATCAAACTGAAAAGAATGGAGGAAGTTGGCAATAACACATAAAGTAGCTGTGTTTAAATGAAATCTACTATTCCCCTACCTCATCACTGGAACAGCTGTCAATGAAAATGTGCATTTGAACAGTATAATTATTTTCCCATAGTGCTTACATAATTAAGCTTTGGTGGTTTTCACAGATTTTTTCTTGTTATAGTAATACAATACATGTTTTATCACGTTAGATATAGCATGATATGAAATATGTCTTATCACTTTAACAAATTACCCAGTGGTTTCTATTGGTCAGGCCTCCAAATCACTCTACAATTGATCTCATTTAGCCTTTACAACAGGCCAATATAGTAAGGGTTGTGATCTCAATTTGCAGGTGAGCTGAATTATAGTAGCATAAGTAAGTGCCTTGTCTCTGGATTCAATTTATCATCAAGCCATGAAGTAAAACTTTGCTTCTGCTTGTGTTCCAAATGACCACAGCTCTTTACCCCAGTATTTGATGGGCTCTGAAATTTATCTTGTTTTTCTGCCTTTTTAATTGCTGCCTTTTATTATCATGTCCCTTTTTATTTAAAAATAGTTTTGCTACTCATTATGAGCACACATCCATAAAAGAAACTAAATTATGTTAATCATAACAACAACAATTATTCAGCTAAAGTGACTATATTTCATACTGACTTGGAGTTTTAGATTCCTTATTTAAATCCCCACACCTTGTCTGTGTCACATTTGAATTTCAGTCCTATAAAGCTGGCAGAACTAGTCACAAGAGATAAGAAACTGAGATAAGAACAAGACCAAGCATCTCTTTAATGTTAAGGGATGTTCCTAAAGCTACTCAATTAGTAGAATAAATACTAGAGTCCAGGTCCCCCATCTTCCTGACAGATAATATTGTTATACTTAAGAAATACTAATGCTTGGCTACTTCATACATAAGCTTATACTCCTCACATTTGTTTTACCAATTTATTTCAACAGCAGGAATGGATACCACAGTAAAATTAATGATTGTGTCCCTCTTTAGTGCTCTTCTATTCAAATTGCTTTATGCTCCAAGGATAGGCAAGCAATGACTTCTCTGTGCATCTGCATCTCTTTCTATATTTCATCTTATTCCTGACAATAAATTGAACTTCTGATGTGGAGAGGTAAGATTCTGACTCACTGAGCTGCAAGGCAAGAGTGACTCAGTAGAAAGAACGTGTTCTTAGTAAAGTCTAGAGAAGTGATTTTGGGGCAGAAAATAGCACGTACCAAGAAAATGACATCTGTTTTTAGGATGAGTCACTGTGTCAACACCTCAAATGATCTAGTCCACTTTGTTCTGAGTACTGAGAGGTAGTTTGCTATTTTGCATCCTTTGCCTAGGATTAAATATGTTATAATGATAGGATGAAATATGTTATAAAGATAGGATGAAATACGTTATAATGATAAGGATATAGGCTGCAGGCAGCATTGATTCTAGAGCCTTGTCTACCATTTCATACTACAGAACACTTCCCTTCTTAAGCTTTCACTTTACTTGCAAACACAGGATGTTGAACTAAGTAATACATAATGCTTTCTGTTCCAAGAATAATGATAGTTAATATTTGCATAGGGCTTTCTGAACTACGTTCATGAACCCCATCATATTTGTCATTACACATCTGAAAGTCAGGGGTTTGTCTTTCACCATTTTCCTAATGAAACATGGAGGACACCAGGAGAAAAAGACCCTCTAAACAACTGAGTAAATATCATATGAATTCACACAGACCTAAATATCATGAACAGGGCCTGCATGAGTCTGTACTACGTCCTCTGCATATATACTATAGCTTTCAGTTTAGTACTTTTATGGGACTCCTGCATATGTAAAAAAGTGGGTCTCTGGTTCTTGTGCCTTCTCTTAGGACTCTTTTTTTTCTGTTGTCTTGTCCAACTTTGATATGATGGTTTTTGTTTTATTATGTTTTGATATGATCTACTAGAAGCCTGTTCTTTTCTAATGAGAGAGAGAGGGAGTGGATCCAGGTGGGAGAGGAAGTGGGGAAGAACTTGGAGGAATAGAGGGAGGGGAAACTTATTCAGATGATATTGTGTAAGAAAAGAATCTACATTTAATAAAAGGGGGAAATGAATGTGAACCTAATAAAAATTTCCTATATTTATGGTTGAATGCCTGCTTAGATCATATAATTCCCCACAAATGTTCCTTTTCATGAAAGATCAAGCAAGCTAGTTCTCAGACTCTCCCAACACAAAGATTTGAGACAAACTACTCTGATAAATAGCTAAACAACCATATTTCAGCCCATAAACCTAGATGATACAATAGTAACTCAGAAAAACATCCAGGTAGATTTTTGTCTCAATTTCTCTGTTTCCTTTGGTAGGGATATTTATTCCACCTTCACAAAAATAAAAAAAAAAAAGATTTCACCTCTGATTTTTCTTTTTTTTTGTAGCTGAAATTTTTTTATTTTTTTATTTTTTTATTTTACAATACAATTCAACTTTACATATCAGCCATAGATTCTCCCCATTCTCCCTCCTCCCGTCCCGCCTGCCTTCCCCCCC